>JAOUQT010005359.1:0-12428 GCA_025769995.1 Xyliphius kryptos | reverse complement strand
CAATTTAGAGAATTCAATTTACCTTCATGTTTTTGGAATGTGGGAGGAAACCGGAGAACCCGGAGGAAACCCACGCAGACATGAGGAGAACATGCAATCTCCACCCAGATAGGGATTTGAACCGGGAATCCCCAGCGCTGAGAGGCGAATGTGCTAACCACTAAGCCACTGTGCCGCCCTACTTAAACATTTACATTTAGTTATTTAGCAGACGCTTTTATCCAAAGCGACTTACAAGTATCAAAACTTGGTTGGGATCAGAACACAGGGTTGATATAGAACCCTGGAGCAATGAGGGTTAAGGGTCTTGCTCAAGGACGCACATTGGTAACTTCAGTGGTCCTGGGGTTTGAACCCCCAACCTTTTGGTTGATAGTTCAACACCCTAACCACTGAGCTACCACTCCCCTCCCCTTAAAGTGACCTCCACATATTTGCTGAGTTGGGATCAGAGCATAACCGTGATGCCCCCACCCCACCCTTGGCGCAATGAGGGTTAAAGTCCATGCCCAAATAATCACAATCACAACTTTTGGCAGATTTGGGATTGAACACCCAAACCACTGAAGTTCCATTCCATAGGGTTTTGGGGTACTGTTGCCTATTCCAGTTATCATTTTTCAAGTAAATGCTTTTTTTTTTTTTTACTTGAAAGAACATGCAAAACTCCACATAGAAATAACTTTCACTACCCAGGAATCAAATCCCTTTCTGGATATGAGCCTTTCATAACACCAGTGTTACTCAGTCCTGGTGGTGGAGAAAGTCAATTCTCTGATGTATTTTATTTAAAACAGATTTTATAGATTTGGTTTATTCGTCACTGTGTATTAATGTTACTGTTTTAATCTGGAAACCCAAAAACAACATTGAAAATGATTGGCATGTTTACTGCAGTTACATCAACCACCTAAAATACAGCCTGCAGTCCATCAGTTTCTTCACATGTTTTGTAAGTCTCCTGCACTCTCTGATAGTGAGGACCATGGGCAGAGCAAGTATTATTAGGCTGGTGGATGATTCTCAGTAACTCAGTGATCCTGACAGGTTGGTGGTGGTGCTGTGTTAGTGTGTTATATCTACTTGGGCAGCCTGTTGAACCTGAGGCATTAATGCTTTTGACGGTGTGTCCAGGCAGTGCAGGAGTTCAACACCTTGGTGGCGCTACACCGTGAGCAGGTCATCTCTATCGGCGAGATTACAGCTGACTGTCCGACCCTGAGGGCGCGCATGCACGGTACTCGCACTAAAGGATGCGCTGTGGCTCAGAACGCCTACCAGCATCTCACACTGATCGCCGGGTATTACGCTTTACACCCGTTTGCTCTGCAGTTCCTTAGTGACGTCTTTAACACACGGGGTGTTTGCCTTGTAGACCAGAGGATGGCGAAATCCAGCCCGAGATCTGCAGGCTCTTCATCCAGCTGCAGTGCTGCCTGGAGATGTACATCACCGAAATGCTCAAGTCCCTGTGCATGCTGGGAGTTCTGCAGCTCCACAGGAAAGGTGAAGTAGCACCTGCGTCCAACATGGAGTGACAAAAAACACCCATTCCAGATGCACTGTCACAGTAACCACTGTTGCCAACTTAGTGAATTTTGGCACTTTTCACACCCCTCAGCGACTTATTTTCTAAAAAAAAAAAGTGACATTAAAGACATTTGGAGACCAACATTTCCTTTATTATCTGTTTTCAGCAAACCCTCTTAGAGCTCAGAGAGACCTGCATCATGCCACATATAAACTACAACTGAACTGCGCATGCCCTTTAATGACGGCTCTATGATATAATGTGCTTAGCATGTGTTATCTCGATAGCGATTGGCGTGTGGGTATAGTGGGGCTGATGAGGTGGGCGTTTGCCGTATGTTATCTCGATAGCGATTGCCGTGCAGGTAAAATGGAAATGATAAGACAGGCACTTGCTGTGTGTTTTCTTGAAAGCATTAGGTGCTTGGGGGAGGCTACTGTAAACAAACTAATAAATATGGAATTTAAGAAAGTTATCTAGCCAAATAAATTAGGGACTTTAATGAAACGGGTCCGTAAACATATATAAATGAATTTTATTTCACACAGTGTCAGTCACTGACCTTGTCCACGTTATGTGGCGCTATGTAGAAAACTGAATATTTAGCTAAATATATAAAAATTGATTCATGTAATTTACACACAAAAAAAATATGGATCCAGACTAGCGATTCTGGGGTGGGACACAGCCCAAAACTAAAATTGCTGAAATCGGCCACATGTAGGGAAACTTGCCCTCTACTTAATTTCCCTAAGGGAATGCTCCCAAAGTGATCAATAAAGTCTTATTTTATCTTATCATTATCTTGTTGGAAGATAACTCCGTCCCAGTCTAAGTTCTTCTGCAGACTCAAACTGGTTTTCTTCCAAAATGGTCCTGTATTTGGCTCCATCCATCTTCCCATCAATTTTAACCATCTTGGTTAACCTGTTCCTGCTGAAGTAGAGCAGGCCCAAACCATAATGCTGCAACCTCCATATTTGACAGTGGGAATTGTGTGTTCTTTTACACCAAACATAATGTTTTACATTGTGGCCAAAAAGTTAGATTTTGGTTTCATCTGATCAGAGCACCTTCTTCCACAAGTTTGGTGTGTCTTTGTGCAGTGTACGACTGATTGTTGTCCTATGGACAGAGTCTCAGCTGTAGTTCTCTGCAGTTAATCTAGAGTGATCAATGGCCTCTTGGCTGATCAGTATTCTCCTTGTTTGAGCTTCAAAGGGACAGCCGGGTCTTGGTAGATTTGCAGTGGTCTGATACTCCTTCCATTTCAATATGATCGCTTGCACAGTGCTCCATGAGATGTTTAAAGCTTGGTAAATCTTTTGTATCCATAACTTCTCCACAACAGTATCTTGGACCTGCCTGGTGTGTTGTTCCTTGGTCTTCTTGATGCTCTCTGCGCTTTAAACAGAAATAACAGAGCAGGTGCATTTATACGGTGTCTTGATTACAAACAGGTGGATTCTATTTATCACGATCAGTCATTTAGGTCAACATTGGATCATTCAGAGATTTTTAAATATAAAGAAGCCTGAAATGTAGCAAAAGGTTGAAAAATACTTTTGCAAGGCACACTCTCCTTCTCTCTGATGATTGTTTAACTCTTCAATGGATGTTAGAAGGTCTCTTTTTTGATACCCTTTGAAACTTAGCCTTTGTTAAAATAAAGCGTTGCTAAAAGTAAAAAAAAGTCTCTCTCGCTCTGCCTACTGGTCAAATCTTTAATCTTTAACAGTAAATTAATAGTTATAAACGCACAGAGTTTACTTAAACATGTGTAGATCTTTATTTCAGTGATATATTTCAGAGTTTTCTTTTTACTGCATATGAGAACGTCATTTTGGTTAAATACAGCGGTTTTAAAAGTCAAAAAGTCTCTCTCTCTTTATCTCTCTCTCTCTCTCTGTATGGTTTTACTTTCAATATTAATCACATTAGAATGCATTGGATTTAACTAGAAAAACAAATTTAAAATAATTTATTTTGGTTTGTATTCTATAAAAGTGCATCGCGACTTAATGACCATGAAAAAATGTTGAGACCTGTTGAGACTCCTGCATTAAAATCAACAAAAGAAGTTAATTTATTCAAAGCTCATTTGTAGTTTTAACATATTTCAGGTATTGTTTTACTGACTTGTTTCTGTCCAACAGTGTTTATTGCTTAAACACTCAAATGAACTTCATTTAGCACCTTCTAGCTACTTTTCTTATTAAGGAGTTGGCAACATTGACTAAAACAAATTCACATTCGAAGCCTTATGTTTGTAAAGATGACCGGATGTGTTTCTCAGCTCCTCACAGGGATTTATGTTTAAATATTTCATCCTCCCAAAACCCCTTTTTTGAAACTTTAAACTGGATGGATGTTTGTGATTGGTTTTATTAACTCAACATTTTTGAGTTACAGCCGTATAAAGTTTGCCGTTCCACTGAAATAATGTTCTGTGTGTTCTGACCTCCAGGAAACGAATCGTGCCCGGAGTCGAACGTGGACTGCCGTGTGGACGAGAGCTCAGATGTCCCGATACTGGAGGACAGATCCTCATCTCCTGTCGACTTCCCACAGGAGTCCTGGCTGGTGTGCACAGACATCCAGAACATAGAGAGGTGTGTGGCCCCTCCGCCCTTTGGGAATAAGTGGGATAGGCTTCAGTTCTGCATGAGGAAATGCATTCAATCATTAAGTCTTCTTTATTCTGACTCATGTGTTGATTTTAGTGACATGCGAGAGATGAGGAATCTGCTAAGTAAACTCAGGGAGACCATGCCTTTACCACTGAAGAACCAAGGTTTGTGATGAGAACCACAGATTGAGAGCTGGAAAAAATTAATGATAACTGACCCTGTTCAGAAGATGTTTTTAATTTTAGGTCCACATATGTTACTATAATATATATATATATATACATAGACAATACAAAAGTATGCATACATACAGATGTTACTGTGGGGAACATCTATAATAAATGTGTGTGTGTGTGTGTGTGTAAGAACTGTATGTATGCATACTTTTGTATTGTATATTGTATTCTGAGAATAATTAGTCTATATAATATAATCAATTTATTTATTTATTTTTAAGCATTTCAACGCAATGCTTAAAAAATGAGCATTGCGCATGCGCAATAAACATGATCGATAACTGATATGTTAATTCTACTTTTGTTTAAATGTCCACAAGATGGCGCTGTGTAGTTCCTCTGTGAGTGTGTTAAATTTCAGGTTTGTCATGTGCACATTAAAACGCTTACAAATAAATTAATAAACCATATTATAATTATAAACTAAAGTAAACAAAATACACAAATATACATACATATACCATAAGCAACATCTATAGCAGGCATGTCCAAACGGCCCGGACTAGCTTTGCCAGAATATATAAATCATAACATTTTAAATGTTATGCCGCCTTTTACTACATGATAGCAGCATCGTTTTTAATTCTATTTGCCTCTGAGAATTGAGGACACATCATCAGATTTTCAGATTTTTTAACGTTGATGACAACATGAACGTGACAGAGGAGCTGCCTGACCTTAAATTTAAGTATCTTAAATGTAAGGTATTCTATTCAGTTTGTTCTGTGTTATTTGAAAGAAGCCTGAGTGAATTATATTCAGTTACACTACCATTTGAAAAAAAAGGTAATTGTGAGAGAATGAAAATTGTTTTCATGACTGTGTGTATTTTTATAAAAAATATGCAGCAATTGGTCCCCAGGCATCTTCACCTAATCAAGTTTGGCCCTCTTTGCAAAAAGTTTGGACACACTTGCTCTATAATAAAGTAACAGAATCAAAAGTTTACTTTATGGCTTATAAATACATTTATATATCGTATATTATATAGAATAAATAAATTTCACAGAATATTTGGAGAGTAAATGTTCTAATGCATTAAAACTGTGAAACAGAGTTTGTGATTAAAGACGATAACGATCGCTTGATGCCTCTTTGCGTTGTGTGTAGATGACAGCAGCTTGTTGAACCTGACTCCCTACCCGCTGGTCAGACAGAGGAAGCGGCGTTTCTCTGGCCTCTGCTGCCTCGTGTCTGGCTGACGCGCCTCTCCTTGACTCGACCGTCTCCTTCACTCCAAATGTGGGGCAGTTATCTAACGGTCCCCTCTGTCCGTACAGACTTCATTCATTACTAGTGAGTGCAATCCGACACCCTCTCCTCCACCTCTGGATCCCCAGGAGCACCAGAGTGACTTTTTGTTCAACTCCTAACAAATGATATGGCTTGTAGGGTACTCATCATCCATATCCAGTCATTCGTTGTGGTGAGCTTGTGAACATACGTAGAAAAGAAAGGCTCATGAACTACGTCCTCACTCGGCCGATGCTCGTTTTAGTTTCAGTCAGCGGTCAGGAGGGATTAACATATGCAACGCTATCTGTCCTCTCCATAAACGCTCCTCGGGTCTTTCTGTGTTCTCTGATCTCGTTATTTGCTGAAATTTTGCTCCAGATGGGGACCGTTCGGAGCTGTAGCTGGACAGTCAGAGTCTGGTTTTAATAAATAACCATCAGCTGTCACACAGTTTAAACCCCCTGGACTGTAAATATGTTAAATGTAGTGACCAAAACAAAGTGAGGCATTTAGATGTGATAATGGAGTTAGTACCACTGTCTTAAGCAGCAAATACTCGTCACCTGCTATATGATCTGAAAACATAATACACAGTGTCATGCTTAGAACTGTCTCTAGAGGGTGCTAATGCACCGGGATTAGGTTATTTATAATTATTTATTTAAGAGGTTAACATCAGGACAGCATCCTGACAGGAAGGAACACAAGCAATACGGTCAAAAACCATAAAGGCTAAGCAGCAGCTGATATAAACTACATAAATACAGCATAAATTAAGTACCTAACTTGTGATTATCATTTATTCATTTTTCTCTTCCACTTAATTCTCTACGGGGTTGTGGTGGGGTTTCCCATGCCCATTTGGGGAGAACGTTTCAGGCGCCTGGCAGATACATCCAGGAAAGGGCGCCAATCTATCTCTGGGCGCACACACTATATGGGGCAATTAAGAGCATTCAATTGACCTTGAATCCATGTTTTTGGAGTGTGGGAGGAAACCGGAGAACCCGGAGGAAACCTATGTGAACACGGGGAGAACATGAAAACGCCACCCAGATCAGTATTCGAACCGGGAATCCCCAGCGCTGAGAGGAGAATGTGCTAACCACCAAGCTGGTTTAAAAGACTTTAATTTAGCCACACCCCATGGTCTTTGGAGTTTGTATATACGTCATATGTGACGTTGATGGTGTAGAACAAGCCAAGAAGTTAAGGCAGATTAATTGAACGTGCAAAGGGGTGTGTGGTTTTGGGCTTCAGTAATTCAGAGTACAGTGGTGCCCCTGTGCACAAATGACCCAAAGATCACAAATTATCAAAAAAGTGAACAACAACTTCAAAAGAAGCATTTGCTCACTGCGTTATTTGTTGTGCTCAGTTTGTGCAAGGTAATTAACATAACTATGGGATGTGAAAATCGGGACTGGCATAATGGCAGGGATAGGAATAAGTTTTATTACAGACAGTATTAACCCTCAAACTGCCGCCGATGGAACTCGCCAAAACTTCCGCTCCTGTCCCATGGTGTTCTCTCTTCCCAGGCCATATAAAGGCCGCCACGCCGCCGTAACCCCGTTCTTTTCCAACATTATGGACATGTAAAGAAGTTGACAAAATGTGTTTAGGAGCCTGCTTCCTACCAGTCAGAATTCCCAGTTTTGATGACTGGCTCAGGTTGGGCTTTGCTGTCCTCTAGTGGTCTTTTCTGCCTCTGGCTCAAATCTAAACTGCTGGATGTTGTTATTAAAGACAGCCTCCCCCCACAGTCTCTGCAGACACATCCTCTTAATCAATTTGAAATATATTTTCTGAATCTGATGAACCAGTGCTGGAAAATTCACAATCCAGCTGGGTCATCCCCATTGTTTCGTACCGCCGTTATTCACTGTATTCCTCCAGTGACATTACTTCCTGGAATATCCTGCGCAACCATGTGTTTTTCTCTCAATTTTGAGAGAAATATATATATAGATATTTTTTTTTTAATTACTTTTAAATTTAAGAAAAAAAATAATGTGAAATATTCTGGGTGGTAATTTAGGTGGTGCTTAGCCTTTAAGAGTCTTCAGTAAACCCTTCGGGATGTTCTTGGAATCTGGGTTGTAATCAAACGGGCATGGGGATAACCTATGTGGAGGATCTCTGTCCTTTCCAAGAAGGAATTACTTACAGAATTGTCTTGCTGTGAGATGTGAGTGACCACTAAGGCCCAGCTGGTTTTAACCCTCAAATAACCTAATAATAAAGCAAAGATGGCTTTGATGCTCTTATAGAACACGTTGGCAAAGTGTTCATGTATTTGTTCTACGTTTAACAGTCAGAAAAAACATGTTAAAGGCTCAGAATATGATAGTTATCTGAGACAGGTTTTTCAAAACTGTGTTTGTACCGAGGACCCCATATATGACCCCCTCTAAGTTGTGCACATTTGCTATTCTATGCAGAGATTTGTAAACTTCACTCAACATGACGTCATTTTGTGGACTCTTTATCCATCCCATCATGCTGGGTGAAGTCAGACTGCAGGGTGAAGTGGGGTGCGGCCCCCTTGGACTTGCTCAAGGGCCCCCATCAGTAATGTGTTGGACTTGAGGACTGTTGGACTGATGATGTCTTGCTCCATGTGACAAGTTTGGCTCTTGAACGCAGCACAGCGCAGGTGAGCCTCTCCTCCAAGAGTGTTCCGCCGTAGCTGCACCAACCAAACGGACCTGTGAAGGTTCTCGCTGTAATAAACAGATCTAACAGCGCTTCTCATTATAAATAAACGTGATTGAAATGTCACAGTGCAATAGGTTAAATTTCTAGCTGACCTTCAGCAGAAGACGTCTGGAGGTAAATACAGACTCCGAGCTGTTGTTGACCTCACACACACACACACTTTCATCCTTCGTATGGTTCCCTCACACACTTCAGTTTAGTTACGCCACTGTGCAATGCTTCTTATTTAGTCTTCCATAAAGACGACGGAAGAAACCGAAAAAAAACGTCTCTGCTGGATGCTAGGGCACACGAGTGCACTGCACTAAAGCCATCACTTCTTCTTCATTCTCAACATGAAGACCAGATCGATTTCTGTACATCATACAGCATCATGTGCACAAACTGATATTCCCGAATGTCCTGTTCTCTGGATGTTTCGCCTCCTCATGCTTTTCATTCAGGTCTATGTGATAAGTGTGTTTTATGGAGCATCTGCAGCATGAATATTGCTTCTGGTGTCTTGTGTATTAGCTTTGCAGAGTTCAAAACCCATGATGTACACGTAAAAGCCATTTTATAACAATAATAAAACTTTTTTTTAATTAACACTGGTGTTTACACAGTGTCAAACTGATTTTGCATAACATAATAGCAATAATGTGTAATTAATTTTAAGTTCTCAGGATGCTGGGGTTCCTCCAGAGGTTATACATCATCAGTGAGATATTACCACGGTGATGGTGATGGAGAGCTGCACTGTCCTGAGCCTGAACTTTACACCCTTCCAGATTTTTTTTAACTTCCATGTTATGTCTTTGAAATTTTAAATGCTGTTGTCATGATTTAAACATGAGCTGATTCCCTCAGGAGTCATTAATTAAGATTATTTATACCGAAATGGAGCTTTGATTCCAAAAACATTGGTTTATATTTCAAACTTCAACATAGCGTTGTGCTTCCCTTTAATTTATCTCCACACTGCTGTCAGACGTGGCCAAAAGTCAGGGGTCATTCAGAGTAGAGGAGCGCTTTCAGCTGCTGCAATTACTGGAAGAGAAGGAGTTGGACTGACAGATGAAAAAAAGCAGTACTGGGAGGAGAGGGGGTGTGCAGAAAGGACCATAAAACGGTGTAACATTTCACCTCATCCTGTTTCTATTTGATATGAGACCCTGCAGCCGGAGAGGATCAGTGAGGGAGCGTTCATTTTGACTCGGTTGTTGGAGATCGTTGAGGTAATCTCTCCTGCAGGGTGAGTTTGAACTGATTATCTACCCATGTGAAGGGTTAAGAGTTTCTATAACTTGTAGTTACTGCTTTTACATTTAATGTAATTTAGTTTATTCACTTCTTGTGATATTCAGTGGGTCCAAAAAGTCATCCACTGAGTGTGCATGTTCTCCTACTTAAAAAGATGAGAGAGGTCTGTAATTTTAGTCATAGCTACCCTTCAATTATAAAATATAAAAAGGGAAAAATACAGGAAATCATTGTAGTATTTTTTAAGAATTTATTTGTAAATTATGGTGGAGAATAAGTAATTTGACACCCACAAACAAGCAAGACTTCTGTCTCTCACAGACCTGTTACTTCTTCTTTTAGAAGCTCTTCTGTCCTCCACTCATTAGCTGTATTAATTACATCTTTTTGTCCTTGTCATCTGTATAAAAGACACCTGTCCACAGCCTCAAACTGTCAGACTCCAAACTCAACCATGGCCAATACCAAAGAGCTGTAGAAGGAGCTCTGAGCAAAAATCACAGAACTACACGGAGGGTCCTACTGAATGACATGCAGAAAGCTGGGACCAAAATAACAAAGGCTACCATAAGTAACACACTGCCTAAAAGGACTTCCATTCTGCCGTGCCAGGTGTGTCCCCCTGCTTAAGCCAGGACTTGTCCAAGCCTGTCTGAAGTCTGCAGAGAGCATATGGATGATCCAGAAGAGGACTTGGACTAGGACTTGGATGAAACCAAAATCCAACTTTTTGGTCTAACTCAATTGTGACAGTGTTTGGAGGAAGAAGAATGCTGAGTTGCATCCCAAGAACACCATATACCTACTGAGAGGCATGGGGGTGGAAACATCATGCTTTGGGTCTTTTCTTCTGCAAAGGGGACAGGATGACTGATCCGTGTTAAATGAACAATGGACAAGGCATGTATTGTAAGATTTTAAACCAAAACCTCCTTCCATCAGTGAGAGCATTGAAGATGGAATGTGGCTGAGTCTTCCAGCATGACAATGATCTTAAACACACTGCTCTGCAATCAAGGAGTGGCTCTGTAAAAAGCATTTCAAGCTTCTGGAGTGGCCTAGCCCGTCAAGACCTAAACCCCATAGAAAATCTGTGGAGCAAGTTGAAAGTCTGAATTGCCCAGCAACAGCCCCAAAACATCCCTGCTCTAGAGGAGATCTGCATGGAGGAACAGAGCATAATAGCAGCAACAGTTTGTGCACACCTGCTGAAGACTTACAGAAAACGTTTAACCTTTGTCTTCGCCAACAAAGGTTATGTTACAAAGTATTGAGTTGAACTTTTGTTATTAACCAAATACTAACTTTTTCACATTAATTTACAGATAAATTCTTTAAAAATCTTACAATGTGTTTTCTTCATAGTTAAAATGTTCCTATGATGGAAATTCTGGATCTCTCCATAGGAGAGCTTGCATCTGTAGCTGACTAAATACTTTTTGGCACCACTATATAAAGAATGTTTTTCTGCCTCTCTGATAGAACCACGTCACATAATCAGGATACCAATGGGTTCGGTCCTCTTGCTTTTTACTGTCCTTCAAATTCTGGCCTCAGTACCGGTTATTTCAGGCTGTTTCTGCGATCACTACCCATGGAGCTCCTGGACATTTTGCTCTAAAACCTGTGACCGTGGAACTCAACATCGTTCCAGGTAGAGTTCCACTAACATGCACAGCAGCACTAGCTGATGAAATGAGTAAAATGTATATTTGCAGTCTAACGTGTGTATTGAGGAGCTGCACCACAACAGTGCTTAGTCAGTAAAGGTCACTGTCGTGCCGCTTGTTTTACCCATAGACACCTAACTTGTTTTATTAGAGGGCTTTGAAATTATTTTTATTATCTGAAGCTGAATGAATGTTCATTCAGTCACTGAATGTCTTCCAGAGCGATTAGTAAGGATGAGCACTGGACGAAAAACAACTGTGAGCAGCTGTGTACAATACACGAGAGCAAGGATTGTAATGTGGAGAAGTGTCCAATAAGCTGCCAACTGACCGAGTATGGACCCTGGTCCAAGTGTCTACCGTGTGTGGATAAACAAGTGAGAACAATCATCTGTTTTAAAATCTCTGGATTATTATGACTTATATTCTATTGTTGTTGATTTATTAGTTCAGGACCAAGTCTTTGGTGACAGCAGCTCAGTTTGGTGGTCTGGACTGCACCGAGCCCCTTATGGACCAACGGCCCTGCCATCCATCCAAACAGTGTAAAATCGAAAGCGTTAACTGCAAGGACAAGTTCCAATGCAACAGTGGTGCGTCTTTAATTCAAATATTTTGTTTATTAACACTATGAAATCTATTGAGAGTTAAACTACAAACTTTTATTAACTGATTATTTCATTTACATTTAGTCATTTAGCAGATGCTTTTATCCAAAGCGACATACAAGTGAACAACACTGTCAGTAGTTAAGGAGAAACCAGCTACACTGTAATATCCTCAAACCTGTTTATTATCTCATCTGGCTTCTCTGTATGTTACTTTTTATAGCAGGTGTTTGTAGAAGTGATATATTTTGAGATGTTTCTTAAAAATGCAGAGTGACTCCACCTTACGGACAGGGATGGGAATATGGTTTCAGCGTTTAACATTAGGGAGTAGTACAGAGAGAAAATTAGCGCCTAAAGTGCAGTGAACGAGTCGGAGTGTATTTTGGAAGGATGGATTGAAGGTAGTAAGGGGAGCAGATCCAGAGACTGTCCTGTAGGCCAGAGTCAGAGCCTTGTACTGAATGCAGCAGCTAGAGGGAGCCAATGGAGAGAGAGAGAGGAGGAATGGAGGGACATGAGTTCGCTTTGGTTGGTTAAACACGAGTCGGGCT
>JAOUQT010005341.1:0-12429 GCA_025769995.1 Xyliphius kryptos | reverse complement strand
AACTTTAAACTCATCACCCTATCTGACACCCTTTTCACCTCAACAACACTCTTTACATAGTCCTCCTTCAGGACCACATCAACTCCATTTCTCCTCCTATCCACACCATGAAAGAACAGTTTAAAACCTCCACCAATGCTTCGAGCCTTGCTACCCTTCCACTTCTAGCACTGCTTCCTGTCTCTTAGTCAGTGCACGGTCTCATCCTGCTTGTACTCTCTTCTTTACTTCTTTTCCACCCTTCCCCTTACAAGTGTTGACTTTCATTTCCCTCCATTCCAGAGCATACCGCCTCCACTCCAAGTTCTATATTAACTGTTCCCTGCTTTCACTACAGATCATGATGTCATCTGCAAACATCTCATCTGTACAGCTACACTATCCCCTGTCACTACCTTACAGTGTTCAATCTCTTTTAAGCAACCTCGTCTCTACAAGATATAGCCTACCTGTGTGCTCCTGCCTCAACTCTTGCCTCCTTCACTAACATGCCCATTGAAATCTGCACCAATCGCCTCTATCTCCTCTCTGGGAATGCTCTCTACCACTTCATCTAGCCTCCTGCAGAAGTGCTTTTTCTCTTCCAACCCACAGCCAACCTGTGGTGCATAACCACTGACAACATTCATTATTACACCTTCAATTTCTAACTTCAAACTCATCACCCTATCTGAAACCCTTTTCCCTGGCATCGTCCCTACATTCAGGGTTGCTACTCTCAGTCCTATACTCTTGACTCTCCTGCGTCTCCTTACACACTTCCCTCCTCGTCGCCGTCTTTGGTTATCTTACAAAGTATTGAGTTGAACTTTTGTTATTGACCAAATACTTATTTTTCACCATAATTTACAAATAAATACTTTAAAAATTGTGATTTTTTTCTCATAGTTGAAATGGAACCTGATGCCAATTGCACACCTCTTTTCTTTTTAAGTAGGAGAACTTGCACAATCAGTGGCTGACTAAATACTTTTTGGCTCCACTGTACAGTATATACACCTTGCTAGTGAAATGATTTGCCTTTTTCCTTTAGAAATGCTTAAATTCTTTTTGGGATGCTTTTAACAATGATATTATTTATTATTTATGGTTATTTGAGTTACTGTTGCCTTTCTATCATCTCAAATCAGTCTGTCCATTATCCTCTGACCTCTCACATCAACAAGGCCATTTTAATCCACACAACTGCCCCACAATAGATATTTTCTCCTTTTTGGACTATTCTCCTGTAAACACTAGAGATGGTTGTGCCTGAAAATTCCAGTAGATCAGCAGTTTATGAAATTTTTAAACCCGTCTGGCATCAACAACCGTGCCACATTCAGTCACTTAATTCTCATTATTTCTCCGGAGTGGGATGCAGACTCCACAGGGCCCGGGGAACAACCGGGGGTTAGGCGCCTTGCCCAAGGGCACTTCAGCCGTATCACTGGGCGGTATCGGTGACCTTCCCTTAACTGCAAACCTACAACTGCCTTCTGAATTGCATTAATCCTTCATGGCATAATTTCAACAGTGGCCATATGTTGAATATCAAATGTGACCACGGACGTTTAAAGAATTCTCGTTTGGAAAGAATAAAATTTACAGCAAACTTGTGAAATAATCCATGAACGCTGGACAATTATTGATTTATTTGCTGTGGTATAATAGGACGGGCATCAATCAATTTTCTCTGCTAATATCAAAGTGACTTTACATAATTTATGCAAACTGTAAAATCCTAACTATAATTAATTAAAATTTGATTCAGATTTCTTTTGCTAATTTAGAAAGAGTAGGTACAAATGATTTTTAAGTGCTATTCTGGTGAATCAGCGCCACCTGGTGTTAAACATTTATTTACCCTTCTATCTCCTTGCCAAAAGAAAAGCAAACTCAGATAAAAACTTTGTTTAAATGACACCATTTATCTAAAGCTAACAGAGAGCAACATTCGAAAATGAGTGATAAAAAAACGAAGCCCTGCAGAAGATGCATTACTGCCCCCTGCTGGTGATAACATATTTTTAATCTTAAGACTTTCTTCCAGGAAGCACGGAGGTGCAGTTGTTTCACATCAAGAATGACCCGGATTTGATTCCCGGGTGGGACGACCTTGAAAATATCTTTGTGCAGTTTGCATGTCCTCCCCGTGTCTGCATGGGTTTTCTCTGGGTGCTCCAGTTTCCTCCCACATTCTAAAGACATACACACTTTATTGTGTCTGTGATAGTTATTGTTGTGTGATTACTGAACACTGGCTTATCAGAAATGTTTTTTTATGGTCTTGATATAAAAGGGAAGATACCTGTCTGTCTGTCAGTCACGTTGAATGTTTGTCTGTCTGTCACTCACATGTCTGTCTTCCTGTCTGTCTCTCAGTCAGTCTGCCTCCCTCCCTGTCCTTCTGTTTGATTGCTGATCTGTCTGCCTTCTGGTCTGTTTGCCTGTGGGATTTCTGTATGTCTGCCTGTCTGTTTTTTGTCTGTCTATCTATCCACCTATCTGTCCACATGTCTGCCTGCCTGCTTGTCTGTCTTTCTGTCTGCTTGACAGTATTTCTGTTTTTCTGAATGTATGTCTGTCTAACCTGTCTGTATGCCTCTGCCTTTCTTTCTGCCTTGTGTCTGTTTTTCTGCCTGTCTGTTGGTCTGTCTATCCGTTTCTTTGTCTGCAATTCTGACTTTTTTTCTGTTCAGAGACATGTGTGTACTGCAGGCTTGGTAAGGCAGCTGTCCACTTCCAGTGTAATTTCTGCAGGTGGTGTGTGTGTATAGAGCTGAGCTCCCGGTTGTACAGCAAGCAGAGGCACTCCAACTAGAGCTGCAAAAGAAGAGAGAGAGATTGAGAGAAAGAGAGACAGGAGTGAGTTTGGAATGAGTCGATGTTGGTATAATAACTCGAACTGGAACCAGACCAAAGGACACTTGAGTGACACTGTGGAATTTTCCAGTTTATAACTTACCACCTACCATACTGAGCTACCTGCATAAAACGGGTAGGAATGTTTATGGAGATCTGTACACCACTAGAGAACCTATTAGAACCTACTAGAATGTTTAGACCAAGGCTTTCATTAGTCGTAGCTTAGTGTTGACGCTACAAGGGCGAACCCTGGAATATGCAACAATTTAAAGGTCCCATCATAATCCTAAACTAAAGAGTTCTGTAAGGTTCTTTAATGCTGCATTGGATGGGTTTTTAACCTTTTATAACTTTAATTAATAATCAAAAAACTTCCTAATGTTAGAACTCCCCAAGTATTACAAGAAACCGTGAAGAACCGTAAATACAGTAGGAGTCAAGAATTATCCACACTCTGCTTATAAACTTCTTTTAATTCTTCAGACTATTCAGCCTGAGAGAAAACCTCAGCGTAATTAGACTGAGATGAAACAAAAAGAATGGGGTGAACATCTGCACATGGCTGTCCACCCTGTCCACACGTTCACGTTCGATGTTTTAAGGTGTTAAAGCATCGTCAGTATGGTCCTGATTTAGCCTCAATTGTCTATCACCTGTTTGGCTTCCTGAAAGAAACTGCATGAGGATTTATGTCTGATAGAGAGATGAAGACAGCGGTGCAAATCAGAGCGGTGCAACTAGAGTGTGAATTAACTTTGACTCACACTTGTATTTTCAGGAGTTTATGCTTTGAATTTCAGGTTTATTTTTAAGCACTGACTTACAGGATGGTACCGGAAGAATGACGGAGGTAAGGTTTGGCAGTTCCACATGTTCCTGGTGTAGGTTCCGTGGCAGAACCTGGTCTATAGCAGGGCTGAAGGGAAGCACACCCGGGTTCAAGCCTGGAGAAGATTTAAAAGAATACTAACAAATACAGGTTTATCGATTTTGTACATTTTTATTTATTTTAAGCAGAGGAACTGTAGTTCTGCAGGCTGGCATCACTGATGAAACATGCAGGGCTCTGTGAGGAGCCCATAAAATGTACAACCCCAATTCAGACAACGTCGGGTCAGTATGGTAAGAGCATTGTTTCATACACTGACTTTTATGTCATTACAGACATTATATTAATTTTATACATTTGTTTTCTTCCGCTTAATCCACACTGGGACGCGGGCCAGCTGGAGCCCACCCGGCAAGTCTGGGCGCAAGGGCAGGACCAACCCTAGACATGGTGTCAATCCACTGAAGGGCACACACAATCACACAGTAAAGTCACTTTAGAGACACCAGTTATACATTTCTTTGGAATGCGGGAGGAAAATGGATCACCCGGTATATACACCCAGTCACACTAAGGGCAATTTTAGAGACACCAATTAACCTCCCTCGTGTCTTTGGAATGAGAGAAAACCCACATTAACACAGGAGAACATTCAAACTCCACACAGAAATTTCCCCAGTCATCCCACCCAGAGATCGAACCCGGTCCTTCTTGTTGTGAGGTGACAGCACTACCCACTGTGCCACTGTGCTGCGTACAGGCAGTATATATACAAATGCCTTCCAGTCTTTCTTTGAGTTACACTGTTTTGAATATTTCAATTAGTTGTTCAGGCATGTGTTTGATTAAAGATCCTCTGGTCATCTTTGCTCATTAAAGACTCCGCCATGGCCTAATGGATAAGCTATAGGTCTAGGAACCTAAAAGATTACCGGGTCCATCCCCACTCAATGCAAGTCATGGTTTAAGTGCTGTTGAGCACGGCACCCAACTCACAACTGCTCCCAATGTGCCTCAATTAAAAAAGCTTCTCCTGACGCACACCATAACTCATACCTGTATCCGACTCTCCTAGCAGCATCTCCTGCAGCAGGTTATCTAAGCTGGCTTCTCCTAAGAGCTGGACGAGCTGGAGATGCTCCACCATGTGCCATGCGGTGCTCTGCAGTGGTGGCAGCAGCAGCAGCAGTTCCCCAAACCGGCCCCTCTGCTCGCTTGTGGCCTCTTCCAGTAACACCTGGGCCTGGAATCGCAGCCTGCGCACCACATGAGCACTTTCCAGTCTCCGGCAGTCTGAAAGAGTACAAGGGAAAAATCAAACGGGAACATTTAGTTTTGAAAATGTCAACATCTAGAAGAAATCCATATAATGTCAAATACGTCATCATGCATCATGTTAATGTTAATTTTATTATTTTCTTTTTTTTTTTACTTTGACAAGAAATAGAATCTTTTATATGCTGTTTATGACAATGTATTTATTAAAACTTATTTTTCAGACATGGTTTTTAAATAATTAGGTTTGTTCTAATAACGGCAAGAATGAGGGATATACTGTAGGTGGAGAATGCAGGTGTATCCACTATCGAACAATCCAGAACCACGATCTACTCTATCTAGTCAATAGTATCTATGTATCTGTCTCTGTCCATTTGTCATTCACCCTGAAACTCATCCATCAATGCTTCCATCCATCTTTATGTCTCAAGTCTCAAGTCTCAATGTCCATCTATCCATCCATCGACCCG
The DNA here is from genome assembly GCA_025769995.1 of Xyliphius kryptos. Taxonomy (NCBI): domain Eukaryota; kingdom Metazoa; phylum Chordata; class Actinopteri; order Siluriformes; family Aspredinidae; genus Xyliphius; species Xyliphius kryptos. The sequence continues at coordinate 7,005 of JAOUQT010005341.1, read as the reverse complement.
CCTGTCCAGCTATCCATCCAGCTTTCATTTCATCCATCTATTCATCCATCGAGTTTTATGTCTATCCATCCACTTATCTACCCATTCTTCATTCAATTATCCATCTACTCATCCATTCATCTATTTATCTATCCATCCATAAATCCGTCTTACCATGTGTCCTTCTATCTATGCAGCCATCCATGCATACATCTGTCCATCTTTACATCCATCCATCTACCCTTCTGTCCATCTATCCATCCAGCTATCTAGCCAAAAACCCACCAACCTACCTACCTACCCAATCTACTTGCCTACACACCTGCCTGTAGTATCTACTGAATCTGTCTTTCTGTATGTCTGCCCATCCATACATCCATTTTTTACAATATATTTTACTTGTTCCTTCTTTTCTTCATATATTACAGGTTGTTGGGAAGTTAATGGAACAGAGCCCCTGAAGCACAAGGGCCTTACTTGGTGGCCGAACAGTGGCAGGTTGGTGTCAAACTTCTAAGGATTTACCCAGAGCCTTAGCCACTGAGTAACCACTGCCCCACACCCAGAGAGATAAGCCTGCTGAGCAGATACAGTATGAGGGCGAACAGAATCTGGATTTGTAAATATTGGTGTTAAAAAGAACTACAAGTCAATCAATGCTATCTGTGGTGATCATAATAATTCCATATTTAATATTCAGCACTTTATAATTTTAAATGTCTTAAATACATTCTAGTTATTTTGATGGAAATTTCTAAAGATGGGAACTGTGGAAAAAACCTGGCTATGATGGTTTTATTTTGTGTGTTGAAAGTAGTGTGAAGTGTTTGTGTAACTAATTCTCTCAGACAGAACTTGCCAGATGTCAGCCATTTTGGCTCTGATTTTATAATCAGTCTCTCAGGCCAACAGGTAATAAAATTCCAGAACTTTCCAAGTTATTCATAGTTTTCCTTAAGACACCATGAACCCAGAATATTTAAACTGAGAAGGTTTTGGAAAAGGAAAGCGGTGAGGTGTAGTGTGGTAACGGGTAAACTTCGGTGACACATGACTGACTCGGAGCGAAGAAGACGATTGCACGGAGACAGGCGAACTCTGTGTCGGTTATGTCCAGCTCTCTCAGGGGTCTGACCAGATCTTCTAATACACGTGCTGCCACTTTGGACATCTCCATATCTGGACCGTTTAACGGGACAATAAAGTCGTTTCCTGAGAAGATGAATCGAGAGAGTTAGCAAAGCTCTATAATGAAAGGTTATGTGTTGAAGGTAAAATCCATTGCTGTGAGTTACCTAGAAGTATTATATCGTTGTAGGGTAGAGAACGGCGAGCCACGCCCAGGATCAAGTGCTCAGCAGAGTGTGTTCGTAACAAGCTGACCTGCATGGAAACACATGGTATATGTACATACATCCATATAAGATAAGATCATACATCTATCTAAATAACTAATTATCTATCTATCTATCTATCTATCTATCTATCTATCTATCTATCTATCTAACTAACTAACTAACTAACTAACTAATGGACTGGCTGGCTGGCTATCAGTTTAACTACTTACCTACCCACCTGTTTATTCATCTGTTTATCTACCTGTGTGTGAGTCTATCCGGTGAATTCAGCCCTTGTGTTTTCTAAATGTTTTATATGTTGGTCATGAAAGTAAGAAACGGGAACATGTCCTACCCTGTCGTCCAACGGCAGCTCACAAAACTCCGGGATGCGTTTTGCCCATTCCACCAGGAGGAGGAGCTGTTGCTTTATGGATTCGCAAACGTCGACTTGGCGAGCGATCTTCTTCGCCAGTACTTCCCTCATGGGCAGAGCCAGAGCGGAGAACTGCCCAAATAAAAAAATAGAAAAATAAAGAATAACAAAAGCATTCTATAAATAATGTTTAATACAAATAAAATCAGTGGTTTTAGAGGAAATTATTAAACTTATTTGCAGTTTAAAAAAGATTCTCCATCGTTCTTGGAAAAAGCTCCTAGTGTTAAACATTCCATGATCAATCTGCAGCTAATAAAAACTCAATCTTATATTTTCTATATTATCTATAACAATCTTCTAGTTTCTGGAGATATAATAATGAAGGCTTCAGTGTGAACTTTCTTCAAGTCATCTCACATTGAGCACTTGATCGCCACCTGGACATATCCTAAACCCGCAATTGTTCACCCTGATGACTCCTGATTATCTGTCAAAGGCCACAGTGAGGCCAGTTATATTTGGTCAATTTGAGATGGGAACGATATGAAGAATGTTCCCTGATGTCACTGTGCTATGATTGATCAATTATATTAATCAATATTAATCTATTATCCAGGTGTTTCTAATAAATCAGTGTAGATACTGATGACTTCTACCTGATTGCCCTATTTGTTGCAATAACTTTCAAATTTTTTGAACCCGAGTCTCAAGTCAAGACTTAACAACAACAACAACAACAACAACAACAACAACAACAATAATAACAATAATAATAATAATAATAATAATAATAAATAATAGTAATAATAATAACAACAATAATTAATAATATAAAACATATATGCTTTATAAATTAATAAAAACAAAAGTTAATATGAAAAAAATAAATAAATAGATTAAAGTAGTGGGAGAAAACCCTGGGTTGCCATGTTGGCTGTTATGCAACTTCTCAGTTCCTAAGGGTATTTAACATGCATCACGGTAAAATATTTAAAATTTCTATTCTATAAAGTGTTTTATTTCCTGATTAAATAAACAAAATCATAGAAAAAACAAATACTAAGATAAAAGTAACAATAATGATAATAATAATAAACTTAGTAAAATCTATCGTTTATAACTTATACTCCAGTTTCACATCATATACCTACCTAGCGCGCCTTTACCTAGCGTGCGCGCCTTTACCTAGCGTGCCTTTACCTAGCGTGCGTGCCTTTATCTAGGAGTAAGGAGTAAACCCATGCGGACACAGGGAGAACATGCAAACTCCACACAGAAATTTCCCGGGTTGCCCCATCCAGGGATCAAACCCCGGTCCTTCCGCCTGTGAAGCAACAGCACTATTCACTGTGCCGCCATATTTCTGGATAAAACTGAACCAATCATCAAATGGATCAGTTTTTTAATATCCTAATATACAGGGTGATTCGCTAGAAAGAGGCCCTGATTAGAGTACTGCAGTGTACTCAGGGCCTCTTTCAAGTAAATCTCCCTGTAATTACATTATACAGAATAAAGCATATTGTAGATGAAAATAAAAACTCTTTCTGCATCGTGGAAGCTTTTATTATATACAGTATACACACACACACACACACACACACACACACACACACACACATATAAAACTCTGGATTCTAATTGTGGAAGCTTTTATTATATACAGTATACACACACACACACACGCATGCGTGTATAAAACTCTGGCTTCTGATTGGTCAGTACTGTATGTCAGGATTAAAGAAGGTTGCTATAGTAATAGCTAATACACAGACATTTGGAAAAATCATAGTAAATCTTTGTTTATGTAAGAAAACAGCGAAGGAATGAGTCTCCAGTGCCAGAGTTTCATACATGTTTTATATCCTGAATGAAACCATGCCTGTGATTAGAATTCCGGAGATCTGGCAACCTTTACACCACGTAGAGAACTGTTTTTTTCAGAATTATTGAAATGTTCCCGGTTTTTACCATGAAAGAAAAAGGACAAAAAGCTAGCAAGCTAGCGCTAGCGACGCAGTCATGAGCGAGCGATCTGTACTTCTGTCTGTCATCAGTTCACGGGTTCAAACTTGTCCATGTGTCATCAGACTACAGAAGAGACACAGGTGCAGCCGAGCGAGACGATGTTCTGACGAAAGCATCAGACGGGTTTTATTTCGGAGTTGAAAGACGTGACAATGGCGTGAAGGTTTGTTTTTTTTTCACCTGCTAGACGAGTTTGTCTAAAATGTTACGCAGAAGTTTTATTTTAATTTTAAAAGAAGTTAAAATATATAGTGATAACAGTACACGAAAGAAGTGCCTCAGATTCTCCGTAAAAACAAAAACACGCCAAATATGGACTTCCTGTAGTTTATTCCTTTATCACAAGTATCAACAACATATCGATTATGGTTTGAAGCATCTTTACAGCACGTCTTTACACGTGACCGAGACTTTTTTAATTTACAGAACTGTACGAGATCCACCGAGAGTCTTGGTGCGGATCATTTTTGACTCACGCTCCAATAGGGACTGTATTACACAGTGGTACCTCCAGATTCATTCCCGCAGCTCGTATCTCGAACTAATGATCCCCATTTAAAATAATGGCAATAGATTGAATCTGTTCCAGCTCTCGGACACAAATCCCCAAAAAAAGACAATTATACGCAGAATAAAAGATAAAAAAGAATTAAATGAAAGTAAAATGTATAAAACCAGTAATAAACTTGTATAAAATACAGTATAATGTAATCTTAGCTTGGCGACAGACGAGCGCGTCTAACGGAGGGAGGGTGGCATTGAAGGAGGGTGGCATTGAAGGAGGGTGGGAGGGAGACTGGCACGGTCGATATGTACAGGGTAAACTAAAACAGCATCATCTTACACTTCATACAAAACTTTTATTGCACTTTCTAGACTTTAATTAAATTCACAAAATTACGTCAATTGTAAGAAAAATAAACGCAGTCTATGTTTAACATCACGCACCACACACTGTTTTCGGCTTCACTTCCTGCATCTTCCTGCTCTTTTATACATAATTCTATCCAGCCACGTTTGTTTGTGCTCGCCTCTGTGCGGTAAAACGTGAGAACGAGATGAGACATGCGAGAGGGTTGTGGGACCGAGCGCCAGCGGGACAACTATCAGTGAGCTTCCCGAAACTCGGCTCGTATCTTAGATCTGAGCTCGTATGTAGAACAGAAATTTTACTCGAGCCGCGGCTCGTATCTCCAGGTCCCGCTGTATATTTCTTTCATCTTTTTCCTTTTCTCTACCACCAGGGGTCGCCAAACCATAGCTATGTATATATTCTCTTCTAGCTATTTGTTAATGTTGCATAACAATGGGACGTCCAAGAATCATTTCAAGACCAAAGTAAACTTTTGGACAAACAAAAATAATCCCGTTGTTCAGGATACAATTATTCGCCACAGCGAGTCCCTCGCTTTACAATCTGGCAATGTTTTACGCCGGATGCCCTTCCTGACGCGACCCTCACCTCTTCAGGCTTAGGACACTTTCAATGTATTTAATTGTTAGATGTTATTTCTGGGTCAGCTTCAATGTATATAACTGGAGAAGGGAGAACTTACTGGACTGGGCGGTCCTGGCTTCGATGGGTTTTGTGAAGACACCTAGACCCATTTCGGAACGAGCAGCTAGGGAGAACTTGTACGGAGTGTCCGGCTTCAAACCTTCCACCGTGTACGAGCCAGCCGGAAAAAAAGTGACTTGAATCTGCAAAAAAACATTAAATACATAAATAAATAAATAAATAAAAATATACAGTGCTGTGCAAAAGTATTCGTCCCTTATTTGTGTAGTATTTAATCTATTTATTTTTTAATTCTACATTAAAGAGAGACGATATACAATGATTTTATATTTCTAAATATTCATTTACAACAAGAAAAAGGACACAAATTCCATAACACACCTCATTTCAGATAAATATAACACAACTGATTTACAACAATGAAAGAGACGAGTGTGACCGTCTGCAGTCTCCAGAAGAACTGACTGAGATCCTCGAAGATGCTCCGCGACACTGACTTATTAATAAAACTCCACAGTTTCTATCAGAGTTTTAATATAAACACACACACACACACACACACTTTGGTTTCCTCCATCTCTATAGTGTTGCTACACAGTCGTGTATTCAGTCACACCGAGGAGGTCGAGTAAATTTACTGAGGGACAAACCGAGCACCAGAACGGGGAAGAAAGTGTGCCGTGGAGAATTATGACAAAAGAGGGTCTAGAATTTTACTAGCAAGGTGTACCTAATACAGTGGCAGGTGAGTGTGATATATATGTGTGTGTGTGTGTAATTTTTTTTAGCATCGTCTACATAAATTCTTTTCCTCCAACCGGAACAGCCAACATTCAGAGCATTGAAATGGCATCTGCTCTCAACACGGGCCGATTTTTACCCACGTCTCCTCCACATGGCGCGAGAATTTTTGCCAGGAATTGAGTCTGCAAATCTGTCGTCATTGAGCTCGGATCAGACTTCCTTTTTTTTAAAGAAACTAAATAACTGTAGAACAGAAAACATGTTGAAGTGATGTGGATTTGATCCTCAGCTATGACCCGAGTTTCAACAATCCTCATGGTGCATAACAAGTCACACCTTATTATCCAGTCCCGCTTCCCAGTACTGAAGCTCGTACAAAGTAATGGGATCTTGAACTGGCCAGAGCCACTTTAACAGAATCCTGGTGTCGGTTTCGGCTTCTGCATCAAATCCAGAAGGCTGCGATGGAACTGAGAAGAGAACAGGAAAGAATGGCATTAGCAAAGAAATCAGTAAACCACAAAACTTTACACCAACACCCTTACAACAAAACTTTACACCAACACCCTTACAGCAAAACTTGACACCAAACACTTACAGCAAAACTTTACACCAAACACTTACAGCTAAACTTTACACCAAACACTTACAGCAAAACTTTACACCAAACACTTACAGCAAAACTTTACACCAAACCTTACAGCAAAACTTTACACCAAACCCTTACAGCAAAACTTTACACCAACACCCTTACAATAAACTTTACACCAACACCCTTACAGCAAAACTTTACACCAACACCCTACAGCAAAACTTTACACCAAACCCTTACAGCAACACCCTTACAGCTAAACTTTACACCAACACCCTTACAGCAAAACTTTACACCAACACCCTTACAGGAAAACTTAACACACACAGTTACAGCAAAACTTTACACCAACACCCTACAGCTAAACTTTACACCAACACCCTACAGCTAAACTTTACACCAACACCCTTACAACAAAACTTTACAC
>JAOUQT010005327.1:0-12430 GCA_025769995.1 Xyliphius kryptos | reverse complement strand
GGGGGGGGGGGGGGAGGGGACTGTCAAACTTACATACTTGCAGACCATTAGACTACCAGAGCCAAACATAAGGTTAAGTATTGAGCCTTGCGACCCGAAGGTCCTCGGTTTGTTTCCCGGTCCCACCAAGTACGAAAGATATAGTGCCACTGGGCAAAGAATCTAATTCCTGTTGCAATCCGGGCGCCGTATACAGGGCTGCCCAACGCTCCTGGCACGTGGGATCACTTCAGTCAGTGTGTGTTTCACAGCAGGGATAGGTCCTTCAGCTTGTCCTTCAGGGTCACGGCGGGGACGAGGACACAGACCGGCTAACATTTCTGCTGAAGCTTGCACGAGGCAAACGACGAGTCCGACAGCGGATCAGGAAACGCAGAAGCACTTTAAGGACACGACGCCAAACGTCTTTGGGAATATTCATACGTGTGACCTTGGTTTCATGGTGGGAAACAGTTGCAGCGCTACAGCTGTGTGAGGGAGAAAGTTGTCTGGAGCGGATTCCGAGGGCGTGCACCTTCAAGAAATGGAGAGTAGCGGGCGAGAGGAGAGAGATTTCCATAATAGGATGCATTCAGGAAAACGCATAAGACGGAAAGCGAGGACGAGTGAGTGAAGGAGAGACAGTGCGAGCGATCCAAAGAGCATTTCCTTCCCTTTAATCAACAGCACATGTGTTCTGATGATCTATGCTTTGGCGTCAATAACTCATTCTTTGGATCGGATCGGATCGAGGACAAAGGCGTAGCAACGGCTGCGAGGAGGAGGAGCGAGAACGTGCACGTGTAAAAGTCTGTAGTCCATCTGTTAATCGCCTTTTCGCCTTTCTCTAAATATCAAGAGCCCCAATAGTTTGGGTGGTGGATTATTCTCAGCACGGGGTCCTCATACGTCTCAACCCGGCCTTCACCCGTGCCGTGGCTCCTTCCCCCCTGCTGTTTAAACCACTGGCCCAGGTAGGAGATCTGATTTGTGACCTCGGCTCAGATTTCTCTCCCCCTCAACCCCACCTAACGCTCCCCGAGGGGCCGTGTCGGTGCTTAAGAAAACAAGTACAATCAGACCCCCTTTACCCCAAACAAACACCTACACACAGGCCCAAGGTCTTGTCCAACACACACGGCTAATTGCCCCAGCGCACATACCATCGCTCTTGCCGTACGCTCTTCCCGCTAGAACGTTCCACTTGTGGTTTTCTTGTGATTTCATAGATTTACCTGGAAGTTGTAAAACTAAGGAGCAGTTGTAGGATTGTGGTGAAGAACCAGCCTTGCGATAAAACGTTATTTGATACTTGGCGGCAAAACCTTGTTGTTTTGGTGCACTCCTCTCTGCAGATCATCTCCAAATCCTTGAGGTTCTCAGGCATGTGTTCGGAAACGTGAAGCTTCAGCTGTCTCCATACATTTTCTGTGGGAATGAGGTCAGGAGACGGCCTAGGCCTTTCCACGACCTTGATATGCTTCTTATGGAGCCACCCTTTGTTTTTCTTGGCCGTATATTTTGGGTCGTTGTCGTGCTTAAAGTCCCCTCCACGACCCATTTTCAATACCCTGACGGAGGCAAGGAGGTGGTCACCCGGGATTTTGCGATACATGGCGTCGTTCATCTTCCCGTCGATATGGACTAGTTGGCCTGTGCGTTTTGAAGAAAAACACCCCCAAAACATAATACTTCCACCACCATGCTTGACGGTGGGAATGGTGTTCTTAGGGTCATATTCTCCAAACACCTTAAGACTAGGCCAAAGAGCTCACTTTAGTCTCATCTGATTACAGTATCTTCTCCTAGTCTTTTACAAAACCATTAATATGTTCATTAGCAAACTTGAGGCGGGCCTAGACGTGAGCCTTCTTGAGCAGAGGAACCTGCAGGATTTTAAACCATTAAGTCTCGGTGTATTACCAATGGATTTCAGGAAGACTGTGGTCCCAGCTACCATGAGATTATTAACCAGCTCCTACTATGTAGTTCTTGAGTGATTTTTAACCTTTCTTGTAATCATTGAGACTCCACGAGGTGATATCTTCCATGGAGCTCCAGGTCGAGGTTGATTGACAGTAATGTACTTCTTCACTTGTGAATAATTGCACCAACAGTTGTCACCTTCTCATCCAGCTTCTTACTTCTGGCTTTGTAGCCCATTCCAGCCTCGTGCAGGTCAACAGTTTTGCTTTTTAGTCTTGCCCATGGTGAAGATGTTGGGATGGCACGGAGTCTGTTGGCAGGTGGACTGTTATACAGGTCACAATTTGGGACAGGTGTCTCTCATGCAGGTCACGAATGAGATTATGGTGTGTCAGTGCTCTATGAGAGCCAACATTAGTCATGGTTTTTAGGGGATCAAATACTTACTTCCCTCAATAGAATGCAAATAATTAATTTAAATATAATAAAATTTTCTAGAATTTCTTTTTGATATTCCATCTCTCTCACTGTTAAAATGAAGCTAGTGTAAAACATTATATGAGTACAAACTTTCAAAATCAATGGGGGGGTCAAACACATATTTCCTCCACTGTATATACATTAACTAAACTCAATGGCCTGTTTAGTAGTTTGCCTCCACCTGTACTGTCCTTCAGTGTCCTTCCTTTGTGTATCCATCGATGAATCCATGTTTTTGGACTGTTAAAGGAAAACCAGTGAACCTGGAGAAACCCACAAAGACACAGAGGAGAACATCTCAGGCGCTGGGCAGATACACCCAGGACAGGGCGCCAATCCATCGCTGGGTACACACTCACTCACACAACCACACACAGACACACACTATACGGGGCATTTTGGGCATTCAATTTACTTTGAATCCATGTTTTTGGACTGTGGGAGAGAACCCATGCGGACACGGGGAGGACATGGAAACCCAAAGCGTGTGAAATTTTTTTACAAGCTGACCGCGAACTGCCCAAATTCTGTCTGCGACCAACATTTGGGTTACGACCCACCAGTTGAAAATCGCCGCTTTAAATCCTCTCCACATAAAAGAAAGATGGACGTTGTAGTTTTATAACTACAAATTATAGTCCTTCGGTTTCTGCTTTGTTACTTCCCTTTACTCTGTTCTCTAAGGGTCCGGACCACCAAACGGAACATGTGTAAGCACTGACGAAGGATCTGTTATCTATAAAGTGGCACAAGTGTCTAAGAACTCCATCAGCATTATGGTGTGTGGTCTATTTGTACCAGTGCAACACACGCCAACACACCACCACCACCTGTTCGTGCCACTTTACTCTGAGAATCAACAGAGTAAAGTATATAAAGAAACAGATGGACCACAGGCTGTAATTGTAGAGCCACAAACTCCATTTAAATGGATGGACCATTGGATAAACACAGTTGATGCTCGCAGTCTGCGTCATTCCTCCCACGCCAGGACGTTTTGGGTCCACAAACGGAGGACGACTGTATCATCTCACACCCTACATGTTATTAATTATGCGGTTTGGATGGAGAAGGGTGCGAGTTGGGTTTTATTACTGTTCTCTCTCTTTATTGTTGTCATTAATGAGAAAGCGGCGCTTAATTAAACCAAGAAAGTCTGCTTCTCATTGCAAGCGGCTGCTACCGCTCCCGCCCAGGCCGTTAAATCAGATGTTCGTGCTGCTGCTGATTTCCTGCGTACCTTTGAAATAAAGCGTCTACGTCATGACCATGTACGTCCAAACCGGTCCGAGATGGGTGAATTAGCACGCAAGTCTGGCTCTCTAACCGCGACACGGCGTCTTTCTCACCTTTGAGATTTGGGTGATGTATTAAGCAAAGGTTAAAATCAGGTTCTCTCACTTGACACAGAGCAGATATTAAGAGTAGAACATCAGATGTAGTGCTAAAGTTCCTAAATCCAAACTACTGACAGCTTTATCTATCTTCATCACGTCCTTATCTTTCCGGGTGGATCTGCTCTCCAGGCTCGTGATAGATGAGTGTGTAATTAGGGCTCTGAGGGCTCGCTGATAGCCTTTGAATACCAGCTCAGCCTCCCTGCTAGGATGAAGTCCAAGTAAGATAGTAGTTCAGTCACTCACAGCATGGCTGCCTTCACCGATCTGTGGAAAGGGTTCACCGCGTAAACCGCCAAACGAGGGCATGCCAGGGTGTCTTCGCTATCGTAACGCCGGGAACATTATGACTTGCGTGGAACTAAACGAGCAAAAGGCATAGGCATCTGATCCAAATTTAGTGGAAATTCCTCAAGACAAGTTCAAATGAGGCTCAGTAGTGTGTGTCCTCCACGTGTATGACTTTTTTTACAATGCCCGGGCATGCTCCTGATGAGACGGCGGATGTTCTCTCCATGTCTCCTGGTGTACTAACCTGTCTCCAGGGATCTGCTCCATGCTCTGGACACTGTGCTGACCGACAAAGCAAACCTTTTGATGCTGGCATTGATGTGCCATCCTGAATAAGCTGCACTACCTGAGCAACTTGTGTGTGCCTCTAATTTCTACCTGTTGTCTGTTCCATTGTGAAATTAATTCACAATCAGTGTTGAACACTTACTGGACAGCTTGATTTCACACAAGTGTGCTTGACTTTGTTACATTGTGTTGTTTAAGTTTTCCCGCCTTTTTTTGAGCAATGTATTTACCTCAGCGTTGGTTTCTAGATGCGCTTTCTGAAGCATCGTTTGGGTGTAATGCAATTTAGATATTGCCCCCCGGAAGCTTCCACCATGCCCTACTGGGATATATCCTTCCTATTTACTTGATGGTCCAAGGAAACCCACATAAAACCAGCATAAAAGGCCAAAAGCGACATAAAACAACTTACAGTTTGTCCAGTGAGTACAATCCCGTGAAGGAGCCATTTCTCAAGACGCGGATCCGGTTGTTGCTCAGGTTTCTGTGGGAGAGAAGAAGCAGACGGTACCCATTTTAGACTTCAAATAGCTCAAGCAGGTCCAAAATCAATACAGGCATCCACAACCCGCCATTATATCGAATACAAACACTCCCATATGTACACGGAACCCAGCTACCCGAGCGCCAATCCAATAAAAACACGACGGTACAGTAAACAAGCATGAATATTTGTATCTCATACATACAAATTAGCTTCCCGCGCACACAACACTCGCACAAAGCCATTCTCACACACATTTATTAACTTTGCCCATAGCCTTGGGTATTGCGTGCATGGGGTAAGATCTGCCCCGGTGTATCCAAGAGACGCTAAAACACCATAAACCAAACCAGACTCCAGACCACCAGGCACGTTAGACACAACTCATCAGTTTCCACCAGCGTATAAAACGAAAAAGGGGTAAGTGGAACGCCTTTAATGAATAGAAACGCTGAAGTGCCAGGAGACACTTATGACCCATTTAGAAGATGTATGGAATATCCCGGGGGCCCGGTGAACACGGGCGGCGTGTAAACACTCGGGACCGCATCTCACAGGGACTCCAAATACTTGAGACGCCAAAAAATGCCCGACCTCTGTGACACTCACCGGGATAAACACAAGAGGGCAGGGAGGAGACCGTACGGGAGACGGAACGAGAGGGACAGTAGCCAAACGCTGGTTCAGTGACCCCAACGTGCCGCCATCGGCCACCTCGACTCAAGCTGCGTCCAATTAATCTCCCCGTCTGAACGAGGGGGATGGAAAAAAGAGGGGTGAAGGAAGGGGAGGGGGGTGGAGGAAGCCATGATCTTGATAATCGCAGTGGATACATTTTTACATCAAAAGGGGGGTCGGCATTCACATCAAACACGCGGCTCGCCTCTTTGTTACCACGATTATCCCTTCCGTCTGTGACTGATGCCTCGGAGAGCATTAATGAGGTCTTTTGGTGGAGGATAGAAAAAGAGGGTGGGGGGAGTCGCAGATTTTCTGCAGCTGGAAAGCACAGAGTGAGAACATGCCAAACTGCAAAAGTAGTAATGGAGAAGCAGAATTTATTTGAACTGGCTGTCCATTTATTCAGCTTGATGTACCATATAGATGGACTTTGTAGGTCTATAAGTATGTGGTCATCCTCTAAACCTTCATTAGCGCCAAGAGGTGCTAGCAATCGAGGTGTTGACAAATTCAGAGTTCCAGATGTTTTCTTCTACGGCCCTTTCCATGTCTTCTGGTGTACTGGCCTGCCTCCTGGTATCTGCTCCATGCTCTGGACAAACCTTCTTGCTGGCACAGCTAGCATTGATGTGTCATCCTGAATAAGCTGCACTACCTGAGCAACTTGTGTGGGTTGTAGACACCGCCTCATTCTACCTATATGGTGAGAGAACTGACCAAATGCGAGCAAAAGTGAGCAAAACAGGCAGAAAGGATGAGAACAGAGAAAAGCGGTGTGGTCACCACCTGCAGAAGCACTCCTTTAAAGGGGGGGGGTCTTGCTAAGTGTATCTTGGCGACGAAACACACAGGTTCACGGCTAACTAAAAAATACCAAGACAGACGTCAACAATCAGACGTTCGTCGCTATCTCGGCGGTGACACATCAACCCAGGCGTGTCCAACGCCACTGAACGCTATTAAATAATCACTGCATTTGTACATCCGCCTGTCAGAGCGCCACCTAGCTCTCAAAAGGAACGTCAAATTACACGTTGATTGGTTTATGGTATGTTACGCCCAAAATGCACACGTCATAACAATAGCAAAGACACACCGAAGTCAGTTTAACTTCACTGTTACCAACTTAGCGACTTTTTAGACCCGGCGACTTATCAAAAAAAAAAAAGTGATGAGTAACTTCTTCTGGTGTTATTGGAGAACTTTAAAACCACGTCCTTTAGTTCCTCCCGTGAGTCCAGTTTCACAGCACTCTCAGTGCTCAGAGAGATCCGCATTGCTTTATGTACAAATGAACTGGCAGTGCCCAACGTTGCCAGTAACCCAGCCCCCTTATTGACGGAGTGGAATGTAAATATAAATGCCTTTATCTTACACAGTGTTAGTCACATACAGGGGTTGGACAATGAATCTGAAACTCTGGTCATTTTAGTGTGGTGGGATTTCGTAGCTAAATTAGACCCCTGGTGGCCAGTCTTTATTACTGCACATTGCACCAGTAAGAGCAGAGCATGAAGGTTCAGTTAGCAGGATAAGAGCACAGTTCTGCTCCAAATATCACAATGCACACAACATTATGGGTGACGAACCAGAGTTCAGAAGATTGAACGTGAAGTTAAACATCTCCCATGACCTGCACCCTCACCAGATCTAAATATTACTCAGTCACTTTGGGGGGTTTTGGAGGAGCGAGTCAGGAACCGTTCTCCTCCACCAGCATCACTTAGTGACCTGACCACCATCCTGCAAAAAGAATGCCTTCAAATCCCTCTGACCACTGTGCAAGACTTGTAGATGTCATTCCCAAGACCAACTGACGCTGTATTGGCCCCAAAAGGAGGCGCTATACCATACTCATCAATTATTGTGGTCTCAAACCAGAGGTTTTAGTTTTATTGTCCAACCTCTGTAGATGGTATACAGTGTGTGTTCTAAAAAGCTAAACATTTAGCTAGCTAACTAAAAATTGACAATTCAACTCCTGGGCGGAGTTTCCATGTCCTCCCCGTGTCTGCGTGGGTTTCCGGGTTCTGCGGTTTCCTCACACATCCCAAAAACATGGATTCAAGGTAAACTGAATGCTCTAAATTGCCCTGTATAGTGTGTGGCTGTGTGACTGAGTGTGTACCCAGAGATGGATTGGCGCCCTGTCCTGGGTGTATCTGCCCAGCGCCCGAGACATTCTCCCCTGGATGGACATGGGGAACCCCACCGGGACCCTCATAAAGGAATAAGCGGAAGATAATGAATAAATGAATTTATTTAGAGCTCAATTGTATATACAGTACAGGCCAAAAGTTTGGACACACCTTCTCATTCAATGTGTTTTCTGTATTTTTAAGACTATTTACATTGTAGATTCTAACCGAAGGAATCAAAACTATGAATGAACACATGAGGAGTTATGTACTTAACATTCTAATGAATTATACTAATGAACCCTTATAGGCACAGCAATTTTTAGGAAAACCATTTTAGGTGAAGCTCATTGAGTGAATGCCCAAAGTGTGCAAAGCAGTAATCAGAACAAAGGGGGGCTATTTTGAAGCCACTAGAATATAAGACACTAAAACGTTTTCAGTTATTTCACCTTTTTTTCTTAAGTACATAACTCCTCATGTGTTCATTCAGAGTTTTGATGCCTTCAGTGAGAATCTACAATGTAAATAGTCGTGAAAATACAGAAAAAAAGCATTAAATGAGAAGGTGTGTCCAAACTTTTGGCCCGTACTGTAGTTGTAACACATTTATGCCGTTTTTTTTTACACATCTAATCCTTAAACACACAAACGGACCATCAGGCTAATTAGGCCATAACGTCATTTAGCGCCTTTCAGGATAGCCAATAGCTACAAGGAGTTGGCAACCGATTGCAAGCTTGCCAGACCCCCGATTCAGATCTGCTAAACTCATAGTTTCCGAACATTACATGAAGGAGAAACATTGATTCCTCATCCCGCACAAACCCGCGTAAATCTGATATAAACCCCGCGTAAATCCTGCCGTTCTGCTGTACGGTCCGTGTAAACCTTCTAGTCATTCCAGCCATTAAAGGGCCAGTGTTTGGTTAAAAGTGCATGTGTAAAACATTAGGGGCTATTATGTGTCTGTCACATTTAGTACTCCATAAGTGGCTTTAAATTCTTTGCTTGCTGTGGTTGTGTGTGTTTGTGTCTCTCAGGTGACAGTAATTGCTTTTGGCGCTGCTTCCCTTCCACTGAGCCCCTCGACACCGTTGGCCTTGATTGGCTTTAAATATTGTTTCTGGGGTGAAGTGTGTTTCCAATCTGCGCGGTGGAATGCAGTGGCGGCACGGAGGGGCACCGCAGTGTATGGGTGCATATCGGCGATCTAACCCAAAAGTACCTTGTAAAGTCTATAGAAGCTTCCTCGGCATCATATTTCAATCCCTGAGTAAAGTAACCCCAAGTACCCGTTTGGACACACCCCCTTTTTCCTTCGCATTGTTCACTGGATCAGTTCCACTTACTGTAAACATGGACTTTGTAGTTCTACTATTACAGTCTGTAGTATAGTCTAGTCATCTGTACTCTGTTCTAATGGTCAGGACCCCAATAGAACCACCTCAAAGCAGGTATTAATTGCCTGGGGCATTATTCCTATCCCAGCAGCGTCCATGAGCACTGCTGCACTAAAACCCCCTCACCGCATCAACGATCCACCAACCAAATTCTACCGGTTCTGTGATGCTCCTGACCAACAGAGAACAGAGAACCAACACGGAATCAACCAAAACAAGAAAACAGATGGACTACAGTCTGTAATACTAAAACTACAAAGTCCATCTCTGTGGTAAGTGGAGGAAATAGATGGAGCAAGAAAAGGGTGTGACCCATGGTGTGTCTAATAAAGTGGCCGGTCCGATCGGTGACACTCGAAGCATTCTGTCCGAATGTTTGTCCCAATCATGCGCTCACGCAGCTTCTGGAAGACGGTCCATGTGTAAATAAACTGAAGTCGCCGCCGCACCCGTTCAGGCCAAACAGGAAGTGGACAAAATGAGCTGTTTATATACAGCCCAGCTGCCTGGGTCGAGGTCAAGCCGGGAGCACTTCCTGCAGCAAGGCATGATGGACAAGCCCAGAGTGCAGCAAGTGGACAGACAAATGTAAAAAGGACAGGGGAGGGGAAGAGCGGGACAAAGAACGGGACATTGGAGAATAAAACAAGGTATAAACGGGCCAAAAATTATATGCTACGTGACGATCGCTAAGACGAATTCTAAGACACCACATCCTATTGCTATCAACACAAGTGCAGCACGAACGAAAATAAACGGCCAACTAAAGCATCCCAACCCATGGCTGAACCAGCTCCATGCCAAGAAGCACCGGTCTCTCCGTGCCAGCTGGCATCCTGATCACCCGGCGGGCACTGGCGGCTCCACCCTGCCCTGCGCTGCCTCTCTCTCCACGGTGGTTCAGGGCAATTTGTTTTCTCCGACCACAGCAGCCTGAGTGGAGGATCTCAGACCAGGCAGCTCATACAGATTGCTCTATTAAATGGCCAAGAGACACTGGGACGGAGGGAAAAGCGGACCAAAACGACCCTGGAAATAAGTCAAAATGCAACCGTGGAGTCGTGTGGTGGAGTAAAATATGTTGTAAAGACCGTTCTGCAGTCACACCCTGTAGTACAGCTGTTTCTCGGCGTACTTGGTCGGTCGCCTTTATTCTGTCCGAAGGTCACAGGTGTTAGTGGATGACTCTCACATGGTGGTGGTGTATAACGCCTGTCCTTCAGTGGTCCTGGGGGGGGGTCCTAACCACTAGATGGACTAGAGCCGGTACCTCACCAAGTGTAAATCCAGAAGCTTTAGACCACGCCTTACTGCACGGTGACCTTCTTGCATCGAGGGGGACGCGCTGGACCGACGCTGGATGTTGTAAAGTGAAAAGTTTTGGGTTACAAAGCATGAAGCAGAGGTTGGGGGGGGTAAGGGGTGAGGGATGGGGGGGTGTGGACCAGGCAAGAAAAGTGTGTGTGAGGGGGGGGGTGTCCTCTTAGCTTTGCCACTAATGAAGCTTAAGAGCCCAATTACAGCGCCTTCACAGCAGGAGCGGTCTGGTTTGTGTGTGTTTGTGTGTGTGTGTGTGTTTCATGTTTGTGTGTAGGTGTGCATGATGCCTGGTCGCACGTCTCGGGACAGAGTTATAAATCTCATACTTCGAGCTCGGGCGCATGTCTCCCGATCAATAAACAACACGTACAAGGACGACAACTCGCGGGTTTGTGTGCGTGTGTGTGTGTGTGTGTGTGTGTGTGTGTGTGTGTCTTGGAACAGAAAGCATGGCCGCTCTGCTCTTTGTTGGAAAGCCTCTTATTCTCTCTGGAGTTCTTCAAGTGCCACCACTGCTGCTGCTTGACAGCCACGGTCCTAATCAGCCTTCAGGCTGGGAGTGCACTACCACCCACCACCACCACCACCCTCGTCTCCCGGTCTCTCTCTCTCTTCCACGCACACACCAAAGTGCTGAGGTGCCGAGAGCCAGTGCAGGAAAAAGCCACTCAAGGAAAATCAGCAATGTGTGTCCCGAGGCTGCTCCCCAATAAAAGGGGTCAAACGCGGAAGTCCGTTCTGGTCGCCGTGGACCAACTAACCGATCGACACGAAGGCGCGGCTGAGACGAAACACATGCAGAAGTTCTGAACTCCCACGGATTCTGACCCAGTGGTGTCACGGCTGGTCAAACCAGCTTCAGTTTGGAACTGAAGGAAAACACGACACCTGACCAAAGACTTTGGTTACGGCAAATGGCAACCATCATTCGGAACGTTCAGAATGTGGTGTAACGGCTGGTCAAACTGGACGGCCGCAGAGTGCCAAAGCGTTTTGAACGGCGTGAGATTGGAACTGAAGGTATAGAACCAACCGAAGACCACTGAAGAAAAATATTACACCTGACCAAAGACTTTGGTTACGGCAAATGACAACCATCATTCGGAACGTTCTTCACTTACCTTCCAATAAATTGGCGCCACTCACATATAAATGGACTTTGTGGTTCTTTAATGACAGACTGTTGACCATCTGTTTCATATGTTGGTAGAACCTACAGTCTGTACTCTAATAATCAGGACCCAAGTTATGGACAGTTAAACGGGATCTGAACTAACTATTCTACCCTGATGGGCATGGCGGTCTTGCAGATGCTTTTATCCAAAGCGAGTACGTCAACTTGGTTGGGGTCGGAACACAGGGTTGATACAGCACCTGGAGCAATGAGGGTTAAGGGTCTTGCTCAAGGACCCACATTGGTAACGTCAATGGATCTGAGATTTGAACCCCCAACCTTGTGTTCTGACCCCAACCAAGTTAAGGTACTTGTAAGTCGCTTTGGATAAAAGAAGTGTGTTCTGACCCCAACTTGGTTGAGGGTCTTGCTCATGGACCCACATTGGTAACTTCAATGGATCTGGGATTTGAACCCACAACCTTCTGATTGATAGTCCAAAACCAATACACAAATATATTCAGGTTACATTTCTGGTGTATTGCTATCTTGGCGACGAAAAACGCAGGTGGCACCACTGACTGAAAACGACCTAGACAGACGTCAACGACCAGGCGTCCATTACTGTCTCAAAATTTGTTTGTTATGAACTGACTCTTGGTTTTTGGATCTTTCCCAGAAGGTATTAGTGTATTTATTCATTCATTTATTATCTCCAGCTTAATCCTCTACTAGGGTTGCGGTGGGGTTCCCTATGCCCATCCAGGGGAGAACATCTCGGGCACCCAGTAGGCCCCAATCTATCTATCACACAGACGATGGGGGCAATTTGGAACATTCAGTTTACCTTGTATCCATGTTTTTGGACTGTGGGAGGAAACCGGAGAACCTGGAGGAAACCCATGCGGACACGGGGAGGACATGGAAAC
>JAOUQT010005310.1:0-12431 GCA_025769995.1 Xyliphius kryptos | reverse complement strand
GGCTTGTCCAATTTAGCCATGAAACCTCCCACACTAAAATGACAGGTGTTTCAGTTTCATGGTCTAACCCCTGTACAAAGGAAATTCACAGTTACATTTAAAACTTATCATCCAATATCCTTATCCTAACTAAATCCTAATTAACAGAACAATTAAACAATAGTAATACAATACTGCATTACTAAAATAAAATAATTAGTGTTGAAGTGTTTTGTCAGGAATTTGCGGGATTTTTGTTTTCATGTTTGTTTTAGTTCAGGCGCAGCAGCAAGCTGTATGAGCAAGAGCAAGAGTATGATTTTGTTTATGTTTACTTCCAGGGCTGTTTTTACTTTCAGTCCTGCCATGGACACACCCCCTCCCAGTCATTCGGCACAGGTGTGTGCAATGAGCTTTTGCTGACCGCTGGTTAAGGTCTTTGTTTTTTTATGCCGGGGCGGAACATTATTTAACATAACTGGTTAAATTAAGGGGTTTAAGGTAAAGTAACATAAGGTGAAGTGAAGTAACTAAAGTGAAGTTGTGCAGCATGTTTTTGTTTGCTTTAAGGACTTTATGCTTGGTTTTGTTATTCCTAGACTTAGTTCTTGTTTTCGTGTAGTGTTTGTTCTTTGTTCTTTGTTTTGCCTTTTGTATCATGTGTGTTGTTACTAATCCCATGTATTGCATGTCATCTGATGCTGACTTTGTCATGCGTTGTGATTATGACCTGCGGATCATGGCACCATCAGATTCAGGTGACATGGAATACATGGATGAGTTTTTGTTCTATTTATTTAGTAATAATAACGATCTCACACTTTCTGTCGATGGTATGGTTTGAGGTTAGCACTGAGACGCAGACCTCTTCTAGAACACATGCCATGAGAGGAGTGTGCGAAGGTGACAAGGATTGGGACATCTCCCGGAAGAGCGAGTTACACTTTCAGCATATAAATGTTTAACATTTATGAATGAAGTTTACATTTTATCACAGAAAATGTTTTCCGAATAGAAAATATTTTTTTTATTATTAACATATAAAACAAACATATTGTGATCAATGTTTTATAACTGTTGTAACTATTAGGAATGAGGAAGACCATTGTGGCAGTCATCCGCCAACCTCATCCCGGCAGTACAGTCATCTAGCTGTCGCACTCAACATGAGACCATCTTGAGAACTAATCTGTGCCGTGTCCAACTGCTCTCTTTGGCAGAGATATCTGTGACATGACCTATTTCCACAAGTCTATTTGCAGAAATATCAGGTTCCTATCTAATTTTTCATACTCACTTCATATGCCTTTCAGGTCTCATAGCTGTGCGAATTCTATATGCTTGGTATTGAAAAAGATTGTGTGCATGTGCATCTGTGTAGCTTTAACTCAAGGATAAAAATAAATAAGATAAAATAAATAGGGTTTTATTAATGCATAGCATTTCCTATGAAAGCATTTATTTATTTGTTTCATATTTTCAGTTTCATAACAGGAACATTGTTACATAAATCATATACACAATATCTTTGGACTGTGGGAGGAACCATATCACCCAGAAGAAACCCAAATGGGCACAGGGAGAGCACGAAACTCCACACATAAATAACAGAGGAAGGTCCCACCCAGGGTCCCACTGCGCCGCACAGGTTAGACATTTTAAGAGAATTGCAATTCAAAGTGTTAGTAAGGAGCTGGCTATTATAAACTGTGTCCCTTCACTTGCTGTGGTAGCAGGGACCCCATCTGGGATAATGGTGGACCTGTCTACCTTGAGCCCTCTTTGCATGGGGACCTTTACCTGATATTTTTAAAAATTTTAACCTCTGATATTAGAGAATAAATAATACCAGAATAATATATTTCTTTCTTGAGGCATAATCATCTCTGCATGTTGTTATCGTTAATTTCTTCACCTTCCAAGGACCCTTATTCCCAAGGCCCAAGATTTGGTGCTACACCCATGACTGGTAAAATGTACACAATTCTTCCAAAAGACATTTTCTCATTCTGTGTGTGATAATGATAGATGGGAGATCTATCTAATGCACTGCTCCACAACCTATCTTGGGTAATTCACTGGTTGTGATTTGATGAGTGTGAAATCCCTGACATATGATAAGCATAATTTCTGCATTCACTGAAGCGTACAGTGAGCCTTGTGATCTGCAGCAGAGTCATGCTGGAAGCACCATTACCATCAGGATAGAAATGTTTCAGCACGGCATAAATGTGATCAGTAAGAATCATTTTGTATTGCAGTATCTCATTGTATTGCTGTGCCACATGCAGTTACGAGCATGTGTAATACATGTTTATATCTACATCAAGAGAGGGAAAAATACCAGAATGAATGATGCAGGAGAGCATTTAGGAGCTAAAGCCGAATGGCTATTATTCTACTCGGGTAACTTCAAAGATTATTGTTACTGTGAGCATTGAAGCTTTACACTGCAGATCACTAATAATTCATAGCGCTTATGCTCTTTTATATATCTTTGCTCTTTGGGGAAAACATACACATATTTATATTAAATCAATAAGGTTAAATTAGGTGAAAACCAGAGTGCTTCCTTATTTTTTGGTTGCATTATTATAAGACGCCCTAGATTTGTGTTCGCCTTGAGCAACCGTTGCATTTTTCCTTAATTTCGTTTCGGTGCACTAGATAAGTACATTGAGTAGCGGGTTTGAACTTTGCCTCATACAGTTCTTCAAGCAACTTTCCACTTCACTACACTGCTTAAAATAAAAAGAGAGAAATAAGGGAGGTTAAGAAAAAACAATATATATTTTAACACCAGGTTATTTTCTGGTGTGGTTCATCCAGACAGTTCTTTCCCCGCATTTACCTCAATTTATCTTACATAACACACTGTAAACTGAGACTTTTGTGCAGAAATACAAACATTTTATTATAAAAAAACACAATGTTATTAGCAAACAGCATTAAATTAAGCAAGGTTGAACTCAGAAATCAGATACAGGTTCAAAACAAGAATGGCAGTGTAACAAATCAAAATCTTGGTAAAAGCTGATAGCAATGCTTATAACTCACAGTGGTGTGTGATCAGGGGGAAGTTTTTAAGTACAGTGCATATGATTGTATGCAGGTCATAAGTAGGTGGCATTGCACATTAGAAAAAAATTGCTTTCAGTTTCAGATCAAACTGTTCTAAAGACTTTTTCAGAGCAATCACCCACTGGGGCATTCCACCAGAACTACATACGGTCAATGGTTTTTATGTTTACATTCGTACTATCAATAAGAATCCTGATTTGACATTTATAGACGTTTTACACAAGAAAAATTGTCGGGGTTGTTGTAGAACTTTATTTGCTCAAAATCCATTTTCTGATTCTTGATTTTCTCTATATATCACTTGCCATAAAGGCACTAAACTGAGAGGAAATGTGGGTGATGAATTTTCTTCCTGTCTTTGATCTCACTTAAGACACGTCTAAATTGGATCCATAAAGCTTGGACTTTTCTGTTAATCCATTTTTATGTGGTTTTTCTGTTTTCTGTTGTGCAGGTCTGTTGATTTCACGGCTCATACTGGCCATTTTGGAAATCATGCTTTTTATTGTAGGCATCATGGTGATGCAGTACTGCTTCACAGCAAGGTTCCACATTCCAAGTACAAGCATTTGGTTTTTTAAGTGCAATTTTTGTATGTGTGTGGCATACAATTTAGTGGCACCCCGTCTAGAGTTTTTCATGCCTTGTGCCTTGTAACCGAAAAATGTAGGAATGCGGGAGGAAACCCGCGTGAACACAGGGAGAACATGCAAACTCAACACAGAAATTTCACCCACCCAGGGGAAGTTGCCCCACCCAGGCTAATAAGAAGATAGCACTATCAACTGCGCCACCATGCTAATCTGTTGCAAGGCAGCTTTACTAAATACAGGATATAATCATGACATTTACACACGTTATTTTTTTTACTTTATTTAGTGCATCACTGAAGGATACAGAGCAAGTCACAGGACTAAAGGCCAAAAAGGTTCAGACTATATAATAGCATTGACAGGTCATTCTTGCCAGGGAAATTGAGACTGTGGTGTCTTCAGTTTGTGATTTTTCCAATCTTGTAGGTAGAGAGGATAGAAAGGGTCATGAACAGCGCAATCAGAAAATAGTTAGGGGTGCTGAGGTGCTTAAGTAGGGCGTGGCATAAGGGTTGCTAAAGCTACCACTCACAAAGTTATTGGAAGAATTTAAATGTGCAAAAGTTCAATTCAATTCAATTAATTTTTTATAAAGGGCTTTGAACATTGTTTCAAAGCAGTTTTACAGAAACGCTTTTATCCCAATAATACATAATAATAATAAACAATAATAATATAACAATAGATACATAACATATATAACATGCATAACATACATCTAATACATAATTATAAATCTAACGATAATATATAACATTAATATAATATAACAATAATATATAATATATACATAATATATATACAACATACATACCATATACATCATTCCATAAAAAAACAATAATATATAACATTTAGCATAATAATAGAGTGATTGGGCAGTCGGAGGGAATCCAGCGGGCGCAGGGTTGCTGACATCATATAAGGGATATATAAGGATTTCATTTTTGCTATTCCCCAGTGTTGTTTATGTAGTTCAGAGAGTAGTCTGTTTCTCAGTTTCTCAGTAACCACCATTCATAACCCCCACAAAAGACAATCATCTTCCACAGTGAGTTCATATTTCTTCTGAAAAGAAGGCTTCAGTGACTCATCCTGCACAGGTTTTGGCCAATCTGTCAAAAGCAATTGCTAAACTACTTTCATGACAGGGTCTTTATCTGTCTCTTTTGCAGTTTCCTTTGCTGTGATAGGCAAATCTTCAAGATATGTAACTTTGTACACTGGATTTGACACTATATTCCCTGTTTGCTTCACCGATGCTTGCTCTTCAGTTTTATGCCCTAAGATTTTTAAAAATGGCTTATGGTTGGTCACTAACAGGAATTTCCTGCCATAGAGGTAGCGATGGAATTGAATAACATCAAAAACCAACCCAAGAGCCTCTTTCTTAATCTGTGAAATATTTTGTTCTGCTTTCATCAGTATCCTAGAAGCAAATGCAATCGTTCTCTTGCTTCCATCTTTCATTTTATGTTTAATTACAGCCCCAAACCCGTAAGGAGATGCGTCACAGGCCTGAATTAAGGTAGACAGATTAGGAATACATTTCTTATAATATTTCAACACTGCTAAGACATTTTTTTTAGAACTGCACCTTTCTGGATAGCATCTGTCTTTTCTTTTATGGGGTGAATGTCCATAGCTTCTATGACATGTCCCAAGTATGACACACTGCTCTTCATGAACCTGCACTTTCTTTTATCTTGTGATTAGCAAATTAGCAACAGTTTCTTTCCTCAGGCGATCAGACTCCTCAACAATGGGAGTCTGAACTGAACTGAACCTCATAAGCTGAACTGAACATACACACACACAAACACTCCCTGTTTAAAAAACACTTTCATAAAAGTACAGTGTTTTCCCCTTGTACTTACTACTATTTGCACTTTTGTGTATTTATTGTATTTATTGTTTGTACTGCTGTGTATTTATTGGTTGTACTGTTTGCACTAGTGCACTTTAATGTTGTTGTGTGTAGCACCTTGGTCTGGTCGTTTCACTGTGTACTGTAACACTGTATATGGCTGAAATGACAATAAAACTACTTGAGACTTGAGACTTCTAGCATCCCAAGAACTTATTCTAAATTTGGTGACATATTTGTCCATGTATTTTTTTTTTTTAAATCATCTGACCGATACAGGACGAGTTTTGTTTAGATGTGCTGCGCCCAATTGTGTTTATAAGGAAATAAACTGTATCAGCATGCTGCAGATTTGTTGGATGGAGTTTTGCTGTTACTGTTTGATTTCAGATATTTCTCATACATGAGGTTCAACTCTAAAATTGCTATATTTCAGAGTTAGATATCATTTATACAAACAAGGTTTTAAGCAAATCTTAAACTCTTCTCATTAACAACTTAACTCAGAAAACAAATTGAGCAAATAAAATTCTAAAATGATGAGATCATATTTAAGTAATGTAATAATTAATCGGATGGAGATTAAATATTTCACAGGTTGATGTGTTTGCAGGATGCTTTTTAGCGTTGCCAGGTGTTTCAGTTTTCCCGGGCCTGTCTCGGTTTTTAAGAGTGTGCTTAGAAAATTTGTACTCTATCCAAAATGTCCCGGTTTTTAATAAGATCCCAACCGCCACCCTCCTGGCAACTGGATTGGACTAATTGGACTGGCAACCATTAATTTTGTTAAACTGCAATGATTTTATAACTATTGCACGGGTCACTATTGAGTAACCAACACAGTGTCAATACAGTGCCGACACAGTTTGTCTAGTGTGTCAATATACTCCTTGAGGTATCATTATCCCATCCCTGAAGGAGACCTTAGCATTAGCAGTCAGGAATGTAGGTGCTGAAATCTATTTGATGTGGGGTAGCAACCCATCAATAAACACAAAAGTTAAGGCAACGACCCTGGATAAGGGTTTTTTATTTCTTACCAATTCACCTTTCTTGTTTTTTTTCAGGCAAAATTAGGTCCAACCATGTACTAGCAAGCTGTGCCTAGTGAAGTAGATGGTTAGTATAAATTACAGTGTAGTCTTTATATTTAGTTTCTACAAATGATTTCTACAAGTATTGCGTCTGAGCTATGTATATAACAAATATGAGAGATTTGTTAAAAATATCATACACCGCCATCACTTTATGGTTGGCTGCGCAGATGTGCTTTGTAGGATTCGGATAAGCCGAGTGAGCATTGCAGTCTCTTGTCAGCTGTTGCAGCTAAGAGGAGTTGAACCCCTGTTACTAATGCTTCTGGATTTTGCCAACAGTCCCCACTTTTCAAACTGAGCTATCCAAGCTTCTGCAAGATGTATTGTGTGCTATCTAATCATACCAAGTGAAGATTGCCAACAAATTTGAAGCTTTGGAGAGACTGGAGGTACCACACAAACCAGATGATGGTTGTCATGCTGATAGCTTCTTAACAGCTAAATAGCTTATAAACAGCTGTAAAGGTGCTACATCATCCTCTAATTTAGATTCTGTTGAAGAATCACTCTGAATTATTATACATGGTTTTCTTCTGCGACACTAGCACATGTGCATTGTTCTCTAGAGTCATACCTTATAGTAACATTGTAAAGGTATTAACAAAAAAGTAACATTACTGTTATGTTGCTTAGTCATTTTTGCATAATTTGATGTAGACGTCATAAATCTTTTTCCATCATAGAAAAAGAGCCCCCTGATGACATTTTTCCTGACTCAATGAATTGATATCTTAGCTAACTGTTTAGTCCGTAAGCAACAGTCTTGCACGGCAAGCAGCTTTAATTACACCTCACCTAAGTCATGTTCTGTACCTCTCCATTTTGCATGCAAATGCACTCCACCCTTCGTATAACTTCTGAATAATGAAAACATATTACCATGCAGCTGGCTGCCTCTTTTGCATTTCCTCTTGTCGCTGTTCGCTGGGACCAAGGCGAAGACCGAATGACCCGTGCAGCACTAATTGAATCCTTTTGTGATGGGAAAATAGTTTTACTTGGGCAGTTACTAATTTGACTGATGAAATTGTTCTATTGTTTTGAAGGCTTGGACATTCATGGCCGACTCGAAGAGATTAATAATAATCCAGCTGTTTTTTTTCCAGTCTTTTAGACCATGAGCAAGGCTTTTAATTTCATAACAGAAACTAAAACCTCTGAAACATGCATAGGATTATTATTCTTCATATTACAATACTTCTGCCCTATCGGTAAGAAATGTTGGAGTCAAATAAATGGATTGGGAAGAATGGGTATTCTGTGAGCACTTAACCCCATTTGCCATTGCAAATAGTTTTTAAAATGGCAATTTTATTTTTTATGGTGTTCCTGTATGATTATGGTCTCTGTAGAAGCAGTCGGGATATATTTCAGTTATTTTATGATCCTTTCTGAGCCTTATTTCATTGGTAAATTGCACTTAACTTAGTGGTTACGCAGTAGTTCATGTCAGTAATGAGTATAGTAATCATTGCAATTACTATCGGTAAAACAGACAACCAGTTTTGGGCAAGTGAATACTTTCTCTTCATCACTGAAAGAGCTTCTTTTGGATTAAACATCATAATGCACCATCCAAATACTAGTTTCAGTATTTACATCCATAGATCTAATAATATGTGCATTCACTTAACAATAGGGCCATCCTAGAGATGATGTATTCTTTGACGCAAATTCCATAGTTTGTTTTATGCTTCAGTGTAAAATCTTACTTTTGCTCACATTTATAGCTGCTTAATCAGGGTGACAGGATAATTGATTACTAAACGACATCACAGGCTGCAAGACAAACACAACCATAGACAGGGTGCCACTCTTTTGAAGAGCATGTATGCACACGTATACAAACTAAGGGCAAACCAGAGGAAACCAGAATACCAAGGGTCAACACTTGAACATGCAGACTCCACACAGAATGGAACCATCACAGAAGTCAAACCCATTTTGCTGTAATGAGGCAGCTATACGCATTTCATCACTGTGCCAACCAGTGATGGCAACATACTGCATATTTTTTGAGTTCTTTTGTTTTACCACTGGCAAAGTTAGCTTTGCTATGTGTACTACTGTTATTGCTTTGGCCATTTTGGGTGTATTGACCGCAAAAGGAGGCCCTACACCATACTAATAAATTATTATGGTCTAAAACCAAGTGTTTCAGTTTCATTGTCTAACCCCTATATATGGAGGTCAGGATCTAAACATGGTAGCCTTCACAGCTATGTTGGCATATAAATATTGTCAAATATTGTGAAAGACAGATAATTACCTGAATGGACAACATTACAACGTGGACGGTAATATCAAAGGCCAGAATACTACAACAAGGGCATTGGTGGAAGCGGACACGTCCTTGAAGCCAAACATTGCGAGGCGATGATGGTGTATTACATGAATTAAAAATGGTCGTAATTTGGCGATCCATGCTCAAAAATATTTATGTTTTTGTCCCATTTCTCTTTCAGGAACATAGTTATTTGATATGCTGCTGTATGGATGTGTTTGAATCTCAAAAAAGTAATTTTAACATATTCTTTATTGTTTTTATCCTTATAAACGCATTTCAAGCATTTCAGAAACAATATTTGTGTGAAAATCAATATTAAGCCATCTGTTTGAACATAACCTTAATATTTATGACTCTATGGCTGTATTAAGCAACAATTGTACTCATACTGAGCTCATACTTTGGAAATTGTGTATGCTTGCAGTTGTACTATGGGGAAAGGATTCGAAATGAGTTGTGTGCTGTTTAAAAGATGTGCCAGGTCGATGTTTTTGGGATGCAAAGATGATATGTGTGGATGTGCAGGAGTCAGGAGGTGGCAAGGGGCCATACTTTGGTCCATGTCTCTGGGGCATTTTATAGACCAACTTCATGCATTTATTTATTCATTTATTTATGCAGAGGATTGGGGCAATGCGGTGTGAGAGAGCTGCAGCACAGCCACACTGAAGCTCAGTTCATTTGTCTTCCTGCTATGAAGTCTGACTTGAGTTTTAACTAGCTTGTGCTCATGAAGCATGGCCTGCCACAGCCACAGTTCTTTAATCCTAAAGATTTTAGATTGCAGCGATGTTTGCTAATCAGTGAGTTCTGCTGCTATTATACCATCCAAGTTCAGTAAACAAAACTGATATAAATTATTAAGAAAGGTAAATTATAAACATCTGTAGTAATAATGTTAATAGATTAGATTTTACTATATATAAATTTCCAAAATATTTTACAGACCCTTCTTTTTCTTTGGCAGTATTTGACTGTTCTAAAACCTTAGAGTACTTTTCTGCATTAATGCTGCCATTACAGAAGTGTTCATTAACTTTACCAAGGACACCGGCCCATCCCTTATTGGACTTGTTCCTGATAACAGTCTGTATGGTCCTTTTTGCGTCTGGTCACAGAGCGCACGTTCAGTTAAGTGTTTAGTTCTTTTAATTTGATGATTTATAATTGATTGAACTTATGAAAAAACAAATTCAGTATCTCAGAAAATAAAAAAATATTGTGAAAAGGTTCAATATTGAAAACTCCTGTTGCCACACTCTAATCAGCTAATTAACTCAAAACACATGCAATGGCAAAAAAATTGGTCCTGCAATCTAGTTCTGTAGGGTCAACAATCATAGGAAAGACTGTTGACTTGACATTTGTCCAATAGACGAAAAGATGTAGCGGAAATGCATTAGATGCATTAAAGCAGTAGATGATTTTAAAACAAAACCCATGCAAACATGTGGGGAAGATTCACAAAGACTGGAATGCTGCTGGACTCATCATGCACAGACATATGCAAGACATGGGTTTCAGTTGTCGCATTCTTAACCAAAAGACTGTGTCAAAAGCTTCTAAAGACAAAAGGGACTATACTGCTGCTGAGTGGTCCAAAGTTAAGTAAAAGAAAGTAAATTTTGCATTTCCTTTGGAAATCAAGGTATGGAGGAGGAGAGAAAAGGCACAGAATCTTTGTCACTTAATGTCTAAAGTTTCCACAGTCAGTGATGGTTCAGGGAGCTATGTCGTCTGATCGTGTTGGTCCAGTGTGTTTTATGAGGTCCAAGGTCAATGCAGTTGTCTACCAGAATGTTTTAGCAAACCTCATGCTTCCTGCTGTTGACCAACTTTTGGGAGATGCCGATTTCATTTTCCAACAGGACGTGGTACCTGCACACAGTGCTAAAGCTAAACCTGGTTTAAGGTTCATGGTATCCCTGTTCTTAATTGGCCAGCAAACTCACCTGACCTTAACACTATAGAAAATCTATGGGCTATTGTAAAGAGGAAGATGCTACACGCCAGACCCAACAATGCAGTATTTATGCACGTTTTAAATCAAATTACTGAAATAAATCAACTTTTTCATTCTATGAATTTTATAACCAGCACCTGTATGATGGACCATTGTGTGATGTGTGATCATCTATATTTTATAGCAAACATCCCATAGAACTCAAAATTGTTTCTGTACATAAAGCTTAACATTCTTTAAAATCATAACTTTTATGTTGTATTGTGAATGCAACTCTGTAATGAAGTTATTGACAAAAGTTTGCCGAATTAGTCCTATGTCAATGTGGTTATAATAGCTATTGATTAATGAATTCATGAATTGTTTAATTTTATTTGAACATATTTGTTTATTTGTTGAAACACATCCAGATCCCTAGGAGGACTGGGGTGAAGGGTACTTACGTAATGAGATGGAACACAAAACAGGTTGTTTTGTCAATGTAGTTGTTATTTACTCCTAAATGTATTAAAGCTGTAGATCTTCAACAAAGCTGTCAACAGCTAGCTCCTCTGGGATCATTTTTCTTGCGTGTGGTTTTGTGTGTGTTTGTGTGTGTCTGTGTGTTTGTTATCCTCAGTCCCAGAACACTTGCTTGTATTGACACTCGTGGCTGTGGTTTTTTCCGTTCCTTTTCTTCACTTAAGAATAACTGATATACTTCTTTACTTACACACACCCGCATTATATAAATACTTGTTCTATAAATTCTAAAGTCTAAAATCTAAACAGTTAAATCTCAACTGGAAATTTTAAACTGTAAATCATATATTCTAAAATGTAGACTCTAAACTTTAAAATATAAACTGTAAATTTTAATTTGTAAAATCTACACTGTAGACTCTAAACTGTAAAATCTACACTGTAAATTATAAACTGTGTAAACTGGTACTTTATATTCTGTACTGTAAAAACAAAACTGTAGACAGATGATTTGTGGAGATTTCCCAAATCATAATCAGTGTTGGGAATACTGGCGGATTTTGCTCTGCTTATTTGGAATTTTGTTTTGTATTGCACGGGAAAAGGGGTGGTGAGAAAGATAATTACAAGATGACGATTGTATAAGGATTTGTCAGGAGGGTAGGTGAATCGCGTAGCAAATTCAAAAGTATTGTGGAAATAGACATTATTTTACGCTTATGGAAATCAAAGAAAGATGTATATGTTAAATTTACATTATTTCTGGGACAAAAATTCTACTGTTAGTTAGAAGCAAATTAAATCTCAAGAAGCACCTCGGAGCATCTCACCCTTCCACAGTGCTCGGGCTGCTAGACAGGTTTTATTTAATGAAAGGCATTATATACATATTTTACAGCCAGCTGCAGCCTGCTAGTATGTAATATATGTCAAAAGTTTTAAATCATCTAGTTTTTATTGTTCATCTACATAATTATATTGCAATTGATAGGTGTTTGTCAGGTATTCAGTTCATTTGTATTCCTATGTATAGTTATGCATGTAGCTATATGTGCATCAGTTTAATTCCAAGTTTTCTGTTTCTAGCGCATGAATATGTATG
>JAOUQT010005300.1:0-12431 GCA_025769995.1 Xyliphius kryptos | reverse complement strand
GCAGCGAAGAGGCAGAAGATCCGCTGTGGCGACCCCGAAAGGGAGCAGCCGAAAGACAAAGAAGAAGAAGAAGAAGTTGAGGTAAAATTGCAAGCAAGAGTAATATTGTCAGGTTGTAGGTTGACTTGATATGTTTTCACACTGACACGTGCTTTAGGTGGGCGGCACAGTGGCTTAGTGGTTAGCACATAGAGCACATCCTCTTAGCACTGGGGATTCTTTGGGTTCAACAGTTTCCTCCCACAGTGCAAAGACATGGATTCAATGTTAATTGGCTTCTTTAAATTGCCCCTATAGTGTGTGTGTGAATTAGGTGCCCATGCCCATTCATGGAAGAAGGTTTTGGGAGTGCCAAGCCATTGCTGGGCCCAGTCAAGTTCTTCCACATCAAGCCATCAAGGAAGTTGTAGGCTTGTGGTTTAGGAACCAGCCTTGTAAACTGAAGGTCCTCTGTTCTGTTCCCAGGCCCACCAAGTACCATAGCTG
The DNA here is from genome assembly GCA_025769995.1 of Xyliphius kryptos. NCBI lineage: Eukaryota > Metazoa > Chordata > Actinopteri > Siluriformes > Aspredinidae > Xyliphius > Xyliphius kryptos. Next base: position 11,945 of record JAOUQT010005300.1, on the reverse strand, counting down.
AAGTGCCCTTAAGAAAGGCACCTAACCCTAATTGCCTCTCGGGTGCTGTATAAAGGGCTACCCACTGTTCCGGACATGTGTGCTCACTTCACTCAGTGTGTCTATGTGTGCTTCACTGCATGGTAGTGTTAAATGTGGATGAAAAATTCCTCTGTGTGAAATCACAGTAGGCAAATAAATTGATAACTCAGTGGTTTGGGGTCTGACTATCAATCAAATGATTGTGGGTTTAAATCCCAGGTCCAATGAAGACCCTTAATCCTCATTGCTTTAGGGTGCTGTATCCACCCTGTGTTCTGACCACAACCATCAAGTTGGTATACGTGTAAGATGCTTTGGATAAAAGTGTCAGCTAAATAACTAACTAAAATCACTTTAAAAAATCCAACTGAGTCACTGATGGTCACATTTTAATTTAATTTTTTTAGCTCTTCGAATATGTCTTGGTCATTTTGCTGACACTTTTATCCAAAGCGGCTTACAGGAATCCCAATTTGATGGTTGGGGTCAGAGCACAGGGTTGATACAGAACCCTGGAGCAATGAGGGTTAAGGGTCTTGCTCAAGGACCCACAGTGGTACCTTCAGAGGATTACCTGGGATTCCGTATTATCATTCTAAACAGGCAAATATGAATGAAACCACAATGTGTTTTAACTAATATAGCCTTATAACCACAGTAGTGTTGGAGGGTGGGTCTTTATTGGTGCTTATATTAAGCCCCGCCCACAATCCCATAAATCATTAAACGTAAGGAAGCCGTTTGAAAGTAGAAAAATAACGGAGTTGTGTTTCTGCGCTGTTTGGAGCACAGCGGTCATACACTGACACTGCACTTCACTGAGAAGGATATGAAAGCACAAGTTCTTCTCCTTTTGGTGAATTATTCGGGAACGCTTGGGCATTTTCCGTTGTTCTATACAAATAAAATGTAAGTAAGCTTTCGTAGCAAAAATGCCGCATTCATTGATTTAACAGGACGTTAGAATCTTCAGTCGAGTAATCACGCCAACTATACCTGAAAGTTAAGCTGTTGCGCTTCAAACAGGCGAGCATTACTTTGGAAGTTTTAAAATTCAAACTGATACAGATGTTGTTTAAAATGTGGGTTTAAAACCGTTAGAAACACTAAACAGGGCAACGCCACACTTTAACTTACTATGCAGCAGCTTTGCACCTCATTTCACTGATCATGTACTGCCATACTGTTTAGAATGTTAGGATGAAGTATGGACGGTCGAAAAAGTTGTCTATAGTCACGTGATCTCTGGTCGGTAAAGTAAAACGTTGGTAAAGGCATTTAAATCTAATGTTGTATGAAATGATTAAAATGCCTTTTTATAACGTGTACATATAATCAAATCATTTTTGTCTGTGTATAATGTAATGTGAACTGAGTACTCTCAAAATCCAAATTAAGAATGACAAACCACAAGCAAGAGTTAAATCGTTATAGATTGTAGTTTTTCTTAAAAATATGTGCTTAAAGTCAGGGGTTTTCGACTGGTTTTGACACAGTATCCACATTTTTTTCATGGTCATTAAGTCGCAACCCACTTTTATACAAATCATTTTTTAAATAGTCTTTAAACACAGCTTTAAACATACATATGCATGCAAAGGGAATTTTAGAGCAATTGCTTTTTACATTTTTAATTCTCAAGATTAGACAAAATTTTGCCATTTTGCCTCCAAACATCATCACAAATTTAAAGGGGTAACCGGCAAAGAATGGTGGTTACCATAGTGATCAGAATGCTGTATGCTTCTAATATGTGCCTCTTTGTGTCGATTTTTAAGATAAGAAAACGAGTTGAAAATCAATGATTTTCCTTTTTTAAAATGAAAAATTTTTCAAGCTGTCTTTGACCCACCTGTTAAAAAAATCTTTGCTTTAGGTCATACACTATTTGGACAAAGCCTTTGTTACACTAGTAAATCGGAGCCTTCATGACGATTCGATCTGATATTGATTCTTTAAGCCAGATACATTTAGATACAGAAATGAAATCCTATTCATACAACGTTTATGACACTATAACAGTTGTGATCAATGCACTAAAAAGAACAATTCCTCCATAAAAAGAGTCAAACCCTCGCAGACACGGGAAGAACATGTTAACTCCACCCAGATTGGGATTCGAACTGGGAATCCCCAGTGCTGAGAGGCGAATTTCCTAACCACTAAGCCACCGTTTCGCTATATATATATTATATTATTGTTGTTGTTATTATTACTATTATTATTATTATTATTATTTTTTTTTTTTAAAAAGCATAACCAGACACGAAATCTATCATACCATCTATCATTTTTTGTCTCAGGACATGATTGGAGTATGAAATGTGTTCTTACGTGTCTGCAGCGTTGTAGTGATTCATGTCAGTGTTTGACAAAGTGGAACTCTAAAATCGCCTCCTGTATCAGTTTGAAAATAATGTACGTTGTACATGTACGTAAGTTAAAAATAGGCCAAAAAACTGTGGATAATATAAACATTATTCAAAACTCTTGTGGATGTATTGATGCATTGAATCACTGACTGTATAATCAATTGATTCAAATTGAATAATGTTAATAATCCTATGGGACACCCACACATTACACCTGCAGGAGCATTTCTTTCCAAATAAGTTCTTCCTTTGCAACCTTTACAGCTTTCAGTCCTCTTGAGGACTATTCCCTAAGATTTTGGAGTGTGTTTGTGAGAACCTGAGAGGTACTTGCTTGCAGTCATCATTCTGGTTCATGCCAAATGCATTTTTTGGCATCAGTCAGAGCTGTACGAGCCAGTCAAGTTCTTCCACACTAAACTCGTTCAACTCTGACTCTGTAAATCTTGCTTCAGGCACTGGGTCACAGTCAAGCTGTCACAAAAATGCCTTTCCCCAAACTGTTCACACAAAGTTGAAACCATACAACTTTTTGCCTGGTTTAATACACACGTGGAAATGCGACTGAATAAAACACCTGTGATTAAGACCAATACTTTACTTGTTAAGTCTGTTCTATTTAAATATTTTTAAAATGCTTTGTGCAATAAAAAATACTATACTGCTTTACAAAATTAACCAATTATTGCCGAATTTACACAACAAAGGGTAACAAATATGCAACAGGCAATCAAAAGATAAGATACATGTCAGTAGATTTGAGCCATTTCCAACAAAATTGTCTCAAACAACAAGTAGAATACTAACTATGGTGACAAAATACTGTACAGTGGGGCTGCAGTTTGAGATAAAAGTAAGCTTTGATGATAAATCAAGATCAATCAGTCATTCATATTATAATAAGGGCTAAAATAAATGTCTTTCTTTGATTAACATGACATTTAACTTACTTAAATGACAGACTGTCTGAAGTTTGATTTACTATTTACAACCACCAAGAAGAGGCTTAAGAACGGCTTCACCATCTCTACGTGGTTCGAGCAGCAACACCAGTGATCGGTGACCAAAAGTAGTCAGTGATAATTATATTTATATGTCATGTGTTTTCTTTTATCTCTCTCTCAGGTAGTTACTTAAAGTTTAAAAAAAAAAAACACTAAAAAGTGACCGATTACACGTCAAATAATATTTACACCATTAATAAAGAAATGTCATCACAGGCCGGGCAGAGAAGTAGCTTGTTTAATATAAAAAAGTGAAATAAAATAAAGTAAAATATGCATTTTTATGGTATGTTTCAGGATTTTGAATTGTGTATGATTTCTGCAGATAATAATACCAATAATAAATCTTTTAATATTTTTTTGTATGTTCTATAAATAAAACAATCTCACTGACATCAGTGTACAACTCACTTATCAGTGACACTGAGACTTGTGCCAACGTTCTTATTATAGCAAGAAGAACTTTGTTGTGACACAGAATGGAAACGCCAATTCAGCAGCTGCATTCTGAACCCACATGCTTATTTTAGCTGATGGTTCATATTTTAGGGAACATTTTATTATCATGTTTATGTGTTCGAACTCAAAACTGCTGTTTAACTTTACAAATGATTTTTTGTTTATTTTTATGTATTTGTTTATTTTTATGTATTTTTTTGAAGACTCTTTCAAAAAGTTTTTAGGAACAAACTTTGGACTTAGGAAGAAACTCTGAATCACCTGAATCATCACTTCTCACATGGCAATCTATCATGCAAACAACACCACCACTGTTTATCTCTTTAGTGAGGCAGTGGGTTCCTTTTCTTGTTCAGGCTGTGAGACTTTGGCTCTGGTATTCATTCTTGTTGTTTAGGTCGGACTGTAAGGCATTAGATGTGTACTGGATAAAATGTTGCTGTGGTAGTAGCCAGTTGAATTACAAAATCATACTGCCTCTTACCCTTATATGAATGGATCATTTGACCAAAAATATTTGGAAACCCTCTGTTATGTTCGAAGTATTATATTGGTCCAAGTAAACTGGATTGTTAATACGCATATGTACGTATTCAGCCATAAAATTTTTTTGAGCATTTACTGATCCTTTATGTCTTTTCTGCTGTACACATAGCAATGTCCATAATGACAGTGTTTTTTAGTTTGTTTCTGCAGAAATTACTTTAATTGTGCTGAATCATGGCTCTATTTACATCAATACATTTATAAAAATGCGCAGACCTTCTTATTTAAAATCAGTTAACCTGAGAACAATATTCCTGTGTGAATTTCACAATTTTCTATAGTACAGAGGAAACTAAAAGAAAAAAGCAAGGAAGCAAAATATGTTTATTACATTCATGAAATCACATAGAAACAAAAAAAATTAACTTTGTTGTAGTAGAATAATTAAAACTGTGATAAATTTTATAAAATGCTTTTAAATTTATATTTATGCACCACACAATTTGTCACACAGCAGAAACAAAACAAAACAAAAAATTAAAACACACAGTGCAAGATAAAATATCATCACAGTAAATGGATAAAGGCTCACATTTTGTAAACCCAGCAGGGCATTTGGAATGGCAAGACACTTATAATATTACTCCACTGAATATGATAAAAGGCTAAAGCTGTTTAGAGAGTAGCGCCACAAGCCATTTACCTCGGCGCTTACACAGTACAAGTTGATTTTGAAGCAGGAATAAGTCTTACAATAGACATTTAATAAAGGTATCAAAAAAACAGACAGGCCATTTAAAAGTATACATGGACAAAATACAATTAACATCAATCTGTGAGGCTAGAGAGCTTTATACCCGGGCCGAGTTGCAGGTCGCACCCTGTAAACACCTCTAAGCATGCCATGATGTAGCTCGGTTTAAAGGTGGAGTTTGGACCAAGTGGAAATCATAAACAGATATTATATTCAGCTTCATTTAAATCAAACATGTGGAAGGATTTTGTGTCCCTGTGATTTACAGCAGCACTGAAGCAGTATGGGTAGATGGGTGTGTTGCTGCTGTGAGGGATGTTTTTGGAAACTTCTAGAACGTGCTAATGAACATCAAAATTATTAATCACTACTACTTTTTACACTGATTTGACTAAATTGTAGTTTTTTTTGAGCTAACGTGTGTGCGCGCTAATTCCATCAGACAGGAAAAAATCCATTACTGAAGCAATGACCATGTATTGTAATACCTATTACGGGGTTATTTTGTTAGTTATTTGTTTAAGGCTTCCTAAATCCTTCACGCATTTGGATAAACCTTTATATGCTTTTAAACACTTTCTAAACTCTTAAACCTACATAAATGATTATTATTTATTATTATTATTTAGTGTCTGCTAACTGTAAATATAACTGTGATGCTTTGAAGTCCAACTTATTTTATCCTGTTTGGTTTTATTTGAGTGTGGAACAAATGCTTGGTGTTATAAATGGTTGGTCTGAAAAAAATTAAATTGACTTAAATTCTCCAAATTTTACTAAAGCCAAAAGTCACATACTGCACATAGAAGAGTCAGTCTGCACATGCACATCAAAAAGTGAGTGTTATATGACATGCTCCCCTGTCCACGGACGCTCCACCAATGGTTCGGGAGTGAGAAACGCTAATCTTTTTTATTTGTGCAAAATATAATTTAAACATTTGTTTTATATTTTAATTCTACTGATTTGTGTCAAATTTGACAAACTATTAATTTACAGATATATATTTTATTACTAGTAAACCAAACTGTAACTGCTGTGAAGTGTGGTAGATTTTACAGCTTTGTCTAGAGCACCAAAGTTTATTAAAATAAAATGATTGAAAATCAGGGCTTTAAATGTGTAGGCAAATGAAGTATGCCAAATAATTTATCAACACAAACCAGACACTTTTATAGGTTTATCTCATTGCTTCTATAGTCATTTTCCATTTTTTGACTTCTGCTTCTGTATATTTATATACAAATTTTGTAGCTGTGTGGAGTAATACTGTTGTATGACTAAATAAAAATAAATTTAATGGATACCAAATCATAGAACGTCAGGTAACGTATTTAGGAAATATTAATTGGTAACATAGTAGCTGCTTTCAGATCATGCAATTTAAACCTTTCACATAACACAGTCATTAGCACAGTGTTCTTGATGTTTTTATCTTATTGACATAACCATAGAAATATTATTATTTGTGCAGCTCTACCATCAACTGAAGATTTGTAATAAGTGTCATGTTTGTTTTTGTTGGACTTACACTCTATGATCTTGAACAGTTGGCTGGAGACTGGAATCTGCCAGTTTTTTTGCTTGAACAGCCAGGACTGGTGACCACGATCAGTCTCATGTATCTGATTCTGTGCTGATCAAATTACGCTAATGTACTGCACAGTGGTTCATGTCATTCAGCAGCACACACACACAAGTTTTGGGTACAACTGTGGGCAAAAGTACATACACAAGTGTGTAAGGGCATATCTTTTTTCTTACAATTCAAGCAACATTAGCCCATTTGAACAATCAAAGCATCTTAAGCAGGGGAGAGATACAATTTTTTAGTGTGTTTGATTATTCATTTGCATTTTAGCAGTACTTCTGTCCACTGTGGCACTTTATAATTCTTAAAAATGAGTGTATATAAGAATATATAAAGCTTCAAAGATCAAAGTAAGTTGCAGACAAACAAATATGAAAACATTCAGATGCTGAATAGGATGTAAAGAAAGTAGCAAAAGCCAAGAGGCTAAAATTAAAACTAAAATAGAATGTACACGGAATAAGCCACAAGCCAGTAGCCATCAGCTTTCCTTCGCAATAAAAGATGATTCTGAAATTGCATTAGGTTTTATGCACATAATTACAACAATGCTCAGGTCCCTTGTTATATTCTTTTTTTATCTGTTGCACCTGTTTTTATTACAAAAAATCAAATTTTTGCATGTGATGTATAATAGTAATCACCTTTTTATGTTAAGGCATTATTCATTCATTCCGTTTAATCCTGTACAAGGGTTGCGGTGGGGTTCCCCATGCTCATCCAGGGAAGAAACGTCTAGGGCGCTGGGCGGACACACCCAGGACAGGGCGCCAATCCATCGCTGGGCACACACTGACTCACACAGCCACACACTAAATGGGGCAATGTAGAGAATTAAATTCATCACTTGAATCCATGTGTTTTGGAATGTGGGAGGAAACCAAAGAACCCGTAGTAAACCTACACAGACATGGGGAGAACATGGAAATTCCACCCAGGTTAGAATTCGGAATCCCCAGCACTGAGAAACAAATGTGCTAAGCACTAAGCCACTGTGCCGCCCTTAAGACATGATTATATTCTATTTAAAATATATATTTATAAGTTAGAATTTACCTTTTATATCCGGGTGTAACGGTATTGCGCATCGAGGGTAATTTGCACACCTGATGCGGCTCAGTCTGCGGCTCAAATTCATGGATCCAGGAGCATTCCTTACTTATTCTTATTGACCCCATCACACCAGGTTTAAATTTGTGAAATGAAGTTTAGTGTGAGGATGGGACACAGTGAGGATTAGAGACAGGATTCCACAAGCACAAAAACAGGCTTTATTAACAGGCTGCATTAGAAACCCCATTGAAATACAGCTTTTACCTGCACACTACGTTCCTTTCACTACTGCACTATGGTAATGTAAATTTAACATTAGTGGGAGTTAATGTATAGAGACACATTTTACCTACTTTTATGGCTTTTTTGACATTCTAAGATAACCCTACCCGCAGGTATTTTACTTCCACTTCTTTAATTTTTACTTTTTGATCCTGATAATCAATTGTGAGGTCAGACACTGATTTTGGATGAGGTCTTGGCTTACAATCGATGTTCTGCTTTATTGCAGAGATGTTCAATGGGGTTGAGGTCAAGGGTTTTTATGGTTCAATTAAGGTCTTCTAAACAAAAATCTATTCAATTGCACCTTAATAGACCTTGTTTTGTGCACTTGGGCAGAGTCATGCCCAAGTCCCTAGAAAAGTTCCTTCTCAAACTGTTCCCACAAAATTTCAAGCATACAACAGTCCAAAATTCATGGCTAAGTGCATGATTTTGTACATTTGTGGCAATAAGACCGAATGAACCATCTGAATTTAGTAATTAACTAAAGTGTGTTATTACTTTTGTCTTTTGCTAAATATAAGACTGTTGAAACCCATTCATTGGGTTTATTGGTTCCTTACAACTGATGTCTGAGGGAAGTGGAACTATTGCAGAGACTGTGATATTGACCCACGATCACAAGAAATGCCAATTGCTTGATGGTGTTTATATCCTGATTAAGAATTGCTAGTAGTAGAGGAGGAGGCATGAGGATAACCCCACCATCTGGTAAAATTAAAAATGACAAAAAATATATATATATTTGGGCAAAATTTGTGTTTGAAGCATTTCTAGCAAGCACACCTACAGCAGTGCCATTATTGTGACTTTTAGATATGTTCTGTTATGCCTCTTTTGAATTGTAGTCTTTTTGAATTCTAAATTGCATTGTTCTTACATTAATTTTAAATTAAAAATCAAGTCATTTTTCAGTCACAATTACTACGAATGTGTTTCAGTGAGTCTTTCAGAGATGTTTTTTCAGTATTCTTGCTTCTTGTTTATTGCTTTAACATCTATGCTGAAGCATCATGAATTAGTCATGCATTTAATGTATCATTGGAAGGCGTGGTGTTGTATTTGGGAGAGGAGGGGCACACGAAGGACAGTTGTTACTGTCCGGAAGAAAGGAGGAGGGGCGGTAATCCCTTCAAAAGAAGAGAGGCGGGTTGTTACTATTTCATCCTGAATGAAGCTGGAAGTGACATGTTAAACCTCAGTAGTTAACATACAATCTGTCTGATAGTGTGAGAGCAGCAGCAGCACGTGTTAAAAACTTTTGCTTGAGGTGAGTCCTTTCAGAGCTTACCATTTTATTTGAAATCACTGGATTAATCAACCTGTACTGCTGTACTGTGGTCTTTGTATTCAGCAGAGGGGTTGGGGGGTGGTTAAAATTGAACGTTCCTCAGTCAGCCGGGGCTAAGGGAATCTTTCGATCAGCTGATTGGCCCTCGCTAGGCATTATGAGTGCACTTAGTCTGGAGGGAGCAGCTGCTCCTGGGTGCTTTGGGGGCACTAAAGGGTGTGTCAACAGTTCAGAGCTGCAGACAAAGCCTGTACACTATGATTTGATTGTACCTTTTGATGATGTGCTTGTATTTGGGTGTTTTAATATTTTATCTTTTTTTATTTGTGCAAAATAATTTAAACATTTTTCATATTTTAATTATACTGCTTTGTATGAGATTTTTAAAATTTAGTATTGTTAGTAAAACTGGAATTTGGTGCAGATTTAATATTCTGAACACCAAAAAATTGTAAAAGTAAAGTGTTGCTTGCTTGAGGGTAAAAATTAAAACAGAACTGTGGTGGAAAATGGTCGATTTTACAGCTTTGTCTGGAAATCAGTGATTTAAATGTGTAGGCAAATGAAAGTATGCTGAATAATTTACAATCACAAACCAGCCACTTTATTAGGTTTATTTCTATAGTCATTGTCTATTTTATTTTTTTTTGCTTGTATATATTTATATCCAAATTTTATGTCTATACAATATGTTGCTTTATTTACTGTGTTAGTTTTATTTAGAGGCCACAACAGAGAAAGTTTTATTTGGCTGGTGGTTGATTGTCAGCAATGCAGGTACAATAAGAAGATGGTGTGTTAGTGAGAGTTGCTGGTATGATTGGATCAGGCACAGAGGTGCTGCTGGAGTTTTTGAGCAATGGTGTATTCTGTCAAACACATCTGCCTTTTTGCTTTAGTTATAGTTATGTAGATGTGAAATCACAAGACGGTGCCTCATTTTGGGTTGGCCATATTCTAATCCTTCACTAATCACCGAATGCAGTGTTGGTTGATGAATTGTCACCTAGGTGTTAACAGTTCTGGAAGCAGTGCTGTATATGATTCACTCATATTAGTGCAATGCACACTAACACACCACCACCATCAGTGTCACTGAAAATCATCCACCACTTAAATAATACCTTTTAAGTGGGGATCCTGACATTAGAGAGAGTAAGAGGAACCTACCAAGTATGCAGGGAAACAGATGAACTGCTGTTTGTGATTGTAAAACTGCAACATGCATCTATATTGTAAATAAAGCTGAAAAAATAGACAAGTTGTGGAAATAAGAAGGTTTAACTAATAAATGGACTAGTGGGTGCGTAATATGTAGTTAATAATTCATACAGTGGTGTCATAGAATAATTTATACAATGCTGCCAGTATGGCAAAACTGACATACATTTACCCTTCTGTGATTTGTTATGTCAGTTTTAAATTTAAAATACCCCCACTAAAGAGATCTCATGTGTTTTTTTTTGTTTTTTTGTTTTATTTTTTGTCATCTTATCAAATTGAAAAGTAGACAGACTGAAACATTCAACCTGAATCATGAGTCATAATTTGGTAATCTAAGGTCGCTTGTTTGAATCTCAGCAACAGTCATTATAGAGTTTTGTGCATATTTTAGTTGTGTCTGGGTTTTCTGACTGTTTGGCCTTGACTAGGGTTTTATGATGTTGATCTACTGAACGATAAATAAGTGAATACATGCTTAATACAGTCAGGAATTAATTTGCTGTAAATTGCTGTTAAAACATTGAATAGCTGACCTTGGTTATATGTTTAGTAAGTAAAATCTGGTTAGCAGTTTAAAGTCATTTGTAGTCAGTATCATTGCTGCATACATATGTCTGTACCTTTAATAGCTAAATAACATTTTTGTAACCAGAATATAAATAAAATAAGCTTGTTTTATATATTTGGATTAAAGGATCAACAATAAATCACACATTTGTTTTGCCTGCAGTTTTCAAAAGCATCAACACCATTAACCAGACGTTTATAATTAGACTTTAGTATGCTTACAAAATACTTAAAATGCTTATGAGGTGAATTCATTGTAAAGAATTTGACCCTTGAACACTTTTTGACTTTGTCTCGTAGTGTTTGTTTTGTATCAGCGAGGTACTGTCCTATTCTATCTTTTAGGGCATAGGTCGGCAATTGGCGGCCATCTGGCCCGTGAGGTTATTTGAACTATAATGAACGATAGTGGAAAAAAAAATTGCGACAGTCAGACCTCCACACATAGCCGGGTATCTGAAAAAACTAATCCATTTTTATGCAGTTGGTCCTACTATCCCCATGATGAATTAGTTTTACATTTTCAAAAAAAAATTATTTAGTTTGAGTCTTAAATGCTTTTGATTTGCTGGTTTCATAAACTCAAAACAGTTGTTTAATTACTGTTTTTAATCACCTCTGTATATGCTCCCGGCACAAAGGCCATTCCTTTGGTTAAACACATTCATGGTGAAACAAGTACAATTACAACAAATAAGAACATTATTAACCATTTTCTTCTCCCCTTGACCAGTTCCCACGAAGCTCTGCTGTTGGGTTGTTTTTGCCTTAATAGCGCTCCCAATGGTCAGTCCCCGAATTTCACACCACCCCCCCCCCCCCTTAATTACCGACCCCT
>JAOUQT010005290.1:0-12431 GCA_025769995.1 Xyliphius kryptos | reverse complement strand
CCTGGTATCTGCTCCATGCTCTGGACACTGTGCTGACAGACACAGCAAACCTTCTTGCTGGCACAGCTGGCATTGATTTGCCATCCTGAATAAGCTGCACCACCTGAGCAACTTGTAAGGGTTGTTGACGGTCAAGTCCATCAGCGAGAAAGTCCTGGGACTGATTCTGAGTGGACAAGGTTCTCCTCATCTGTTTTCCCAGGACCTTTTTTTTTTTTTTTTTTTTTGTGAAAATACGTAAAAAGATACAAGTGTTCTGTGATGGATTCGAGACCTGTCCAGAATATAGAATACAGGTTGAATATGGATAGGCCTCCAACAGCCTCTGATACCCTTACCAGGGTAATCATGTTTGATAATAAATGAATAAATAATAGGGCGAAATATGAGTGAATGCACATCTGTAGCTCTCCAGAATAAATAAAAGAATAATATTGTCCCGTAACAGGTGGTATGTGGTAGGTTAAATGCTTGTATGATAAAAAATTGATCAAAAACTTTGTAAATATGGTTAATCTGCAATTATGATGTTTCAGATTACCAATACATAGATTTACTTACAGCACAAGTAAAAATACAAATATGCCAAATCGATATTTTATCCACAAAGTCCAGTCATTGGTCCACAATTGTGCGTGTTTATTATTGTCTGCTAATAATGTCATGAATGTAAAAGAACTTCCGTGCATAAAAGAAATTGTAATAATGAATTCAATCTGTGATGCCTTCAATGCATCTTATTTTTAAGAACCAAAAATATGGAGTAATAACAGGGTCAAAAATATGTGTGCATGCTCATCAACATTCGGACGTACAAATTTAAGTTGTAATCATAAATAACTATTTGTTCACGACTACAGCTTTAAAATGTATGATAATAAGGATTTAAGGTTTAAAACAGCAGCGGTTCACACGCGTAAGTGACTTAGGTTTTAAAAGTTTTGATTCGTACGTGCAAAAATCCAAGAAATCTAACTCGTATTATTTTAATTCAAGCGTAAATCCTAGGTGTCATAATTGCAATATTTCAAGACAAACATGCGTAAATCCTTATTTCTAAGTTGTAGTTGTGTACAAATACTTATTGATGATAACAACTTAAATTTTGACATACGGAAATAGATAAGCATGCCCAAATATTTTTGACAATGATCTTACTCTATACAAAAAAATATTCTTCTAATAAGTGAACAACAAAATATAACAATGGAGTAAAAAATTGAATAACAAGAATATATACAGTAAAGCTACATCTTAAAAATGACTAAATACATTTATAAACGTGTACAACAAGATTTTTTTTTTTTTTACATTTTTTTAATATGCAATAATGCACAGTATCTATTAAAACCGAGGGGCAGCACAGTGTGGTTAGGGGTTCCTCTCAGTGCTGGATTTCCAGGTTCGAATCCCATTTTGGATGAAGTTTCCATGTTCTCTCTTCGTGTCCATGTGGGTTTTCTGGTTTCCTCCCACATTTCAGAAACATGGATTCAAGGTAAATTGGCTGCTTTAAATTGCCCCTAGTGTGTGTCTGAGTGAGTGAGCATGTGCCCAGCGATTGATTGGTGCCCTGTCCTTGGTGTATCTGCCTAGAATTCTCCCCTGGATGGGCATTTGGAATCCCCCCCATGACTCTTAGGATTAAGTTGAAGATAACTAGAGAAGTTTTAGCATAAATATACAAATGTAGCGAAACAAAACAAAACACATTATATTTTCTTATGTCCAATTGCTTAAAGGTAACTTAACAACCCTCCATAACATCCGCCTTATTGCATTAAAATAAACGTGTTAATTTTTCCAAATACCTTGTGAAAACAGTTTGGGGAAGGTCCATAACTGGTCACTTTAGATTTTACTAAATACATCTGAAATAAAGTGGGAAACTCAGGAAAAATGTCTATTCATATATATAACATCAGCTCATTCTTAAAGATAATGATAACAAGATAATGTGAATTATCTTAATGAACCCCGAACTCTAAAAAGCCTTATTAGCAGAGTGAAGGTAGTTGTTTGTCATTTTAACATACGTTTCATATTCTGGACGTTCTTTTGACATCCTAAAACCTGAACTGGAAGGTAAACAAGTCATTTAGTCGATATGCACATCAAGATCAATCAGAAAATATAACCTGCTATCTCCATTTAGTCTTCATTTTATATGTAGGTGTTGCTGCTGCTGTTGTTCACTTTGGCTCGTTGTGCTGCTTGACGTCGGCAGTGCAGGTAAATGTACAGAGGATGGATTATGGGGACACAGCACAGGATGGTCAGAGCAATATTCACCTGAGTACAAAAAGATCATCAGAATGACAGTAAACTGACATTATATGAGCTTTTTTAATATCATGTGAAAATCAACGCTTTCATTTTCTTTGAAAGTCTGGGATGATTAAAACTGTTCTTTCATCTGATTTCCTCTCATACCACAAAACAGTTTGTAAGTACCACTTATAATAATATCTAGTGGAATACCCGTGCTGCGCTATGGTGGAGAATGTAGGCCATTAATTTTGAATGGGAGTGGTAGCTCAGTGGTTAGGGTGTTGGGCTAGCAATCCAAGAGTTGTGGGTTTAAATTCCACTGAAGGTTCCAATGTGGGTCCTTGAGCAAGACCCTTAACTCTCATAACCAGCTGTATCAACCCTGTGTTCTGTCCCTAATCATCAAGTTGGGATACTTGTAAGTCGCAGTGAATAAAAGCGTCTGCAAAATTACCAAATGAATGAGTGATGGTTTTGGAGTTTATATGTTTAAAATGTTTTTTTTATTATTAAAGAGTGAAGTTTGGGGCAATTTAAATTCTGAAGTGAATACGTGAAATAAAAATAGTTTAAGTTGGGACTACGGTGTCCATGCGGTTGCTTAATTACGTGAATTTATCAGTAGGTTTTCCAAGGACACGATAAGGTATAAGGAAGCCAAGTTTCATCTTTGCAGATACTTGTGAAGACCTCAATCCATCCGAGGTATTACGTTTGATTGCGATACCAAACAATGGATTGAAGAACAGCGAGAACCAGTTAGATTTTCCAAGGCCACTCAGGAAGTGGGGGAATTAGTGGCACTGCAGGGGTCTTGCATTCGATGGCGAAATCAAGCAAACCATCAAACGTAAAAAGGTGAGAAGTACTTAGTTTTCCAAAAAACATGATAGGGAATTACAATTCCAAACTTTAGCCTTGTGGGTACTCAGGAAGTGGGAGAATTAGCATTGAGTGAGTGAGTAAGGGGTTTGCCATTTATAGATATGGAAGAAAGATAAATAATAATAATACATTTTATTCATAAAGCATTTTAGATTTTTAAGAAATCTAAAAGTGCTAGAGAATAGTTATTAGAAACATTAAGAAAGAAATATATAAAAACAACTAAGATCCAAACAAGAGCAAAAGGGAAAAAAACATCCTAGTAAGTCTTTTTGAAAAAGAAAGTTTTAAGTTTCTGTCTTTCATTGGAGGCGGACGCACTCTTCACCCTCTCCATCCTATCTACTGGGCTTTGGTTTCTGCATCTTGTCTCGGCTGCAAGAATCTCTAGCACAGCTCTTTGAAATGAAAATGGAACTAATTAAATGGTCTCTCAGTGCGATTGAAACTATCACTTCGGAACTTTTAGGACTGAATTTACAATGTACCCGTGGGGTAAGTGGCATGTCGTGTGCCTGTCGCCTCTTTTGAGTATATTAAAGATGTCTATCTATTTCGGATTTATGATAACGAGCACTCTGCTCATTGGATTAGACGTCACATTGGTGTATCAGAAAATGAAAAGAGTTGGGTCAGTTGTCAAACGTCCCCAGAAGCTGCCCAATATGATTGATGTGTTGGGCAGAGCCGTGGGCACTCAGACTGTGACTTTTATTCGCAACATGGAAACGATCTTGGAAAAGCTCACAGCTCTGGATGAATTGGAGATATCAGGAAGTTGTTGGAGCTGCTAAAATGACTACTGTGGCACTCTCACCAAAATATTGACTGAGTCTTAACTGCTTTCGGCACCAATTATCAGCACAGGCCTTTAGTGGCGAGTTGTTGATATTAAATTTCCTTTGAAGAACTGTTGCTATGGATTCCTCCCTAACCCTGTATTTCCTAAGAACATTCTCCTCCTTTCCTTACCATTGAACACGCCTCCACAGCTTGAACTCCATGTCTGAACTCACGCATGTGCAGGTACAGCTGCTGGGGTCCCGTCTATGTCAAATGTGTTATTATATGTGCTTATGTCAGAGGTGCCACGGGCACCTGATTAGTTTATTTAGTTTCCTTGTTTAGCGTTTATTGGTTTTGTCATTCTATTGGTTCGTTTCTGTCACGTGATCGTTTTCCCTATGTATTTAGTTCTGTGTCTCCCAGTCCTCCGCGTACGTCCTCGTTTATGTCACCCCGCTTTTGCGTATGCCTCTGTGTTTTTGGTCTGTGTTTTTTGTGTAAATAAATTCCCCCCGCTTCACTCACTGGTTTTGCCTGGCTCCCTACGGCGCGTTAGTGCGCTTCTGCTGTGCGCATGCGTTTGCGCAGCCGCGGTTCGAGGCGTGAGCGGAGCGTGACAGCTTATGAGCCAAATGGTGTGTTTTGTCTCGCTGTGAGAATAGGGGCAGGTTAATTTTTTAATCTCCCATCTTTTCCAATGTATTCTTCATTTTGTTTTTTTGTATTTTTTTTTTGTATTAGTTGGTGGCGCGCATAGTGGCAGTTGAGTTATGTTAAGGACAATGTTATGTAAGAAGAAGAAGGGCAGATTAACTGGTTTTTAACAGCCTTTGCAAAAAAAGCTATTAGATGCATTCTGCCGATAAAAGACTAACGTCTTGGTCAAAGGAATTTAAAGAAATTTTTAAAAGGGTTCAAATTTGTTTGATAGCGCACAATATCCCTTATTAACATAATTGTAAGCATTTGCTGTGCATAAGACATATAAAGTAAGATGAAACAAATAAGTTTAATAATTGAGGATAATGGTTCTTAATTCCATATACACCTTTATTAATAAAAAGTTTATCTGATGTTGCTATTAAAAAACAAGAGGGTGAAATTGGAACATTGAGCCTTATTATCAAACCTGGTCAGTAAAACAGAATAAGAGTGCTCAGTCTAAAATGCCATGGTGATAGAATTTTATTATGTCAACATTGCTGGCCTGTTTTTATTTCAAACAAAAATAAAATATACATATAAATGTTTTCTTGCAGGTGCGATTGCTCGGTGGGCAGCAGTATTGCTTTACACCAAGATGGTCCTGGGTTTAGTATATGGAATTTGCATGGTTTCTCTGTTCCTACCAAAGATTCATTAATTACATAATAGAGCGCAGTAAACGAGTTGGAATGTATTTGGAAAAGATGGATTGAAGATACTGGGGGGAGGTACAGAGATTGTGCTGCAGGCCAGAGTCAGTGCCTTGTACTGAATGCGAGCAGCAACCGGGAGCCCATCATTCAGATATTTATTTAATTCTTTTTTTTCTGTGATTGAACAGGAGATAATAAGTTGATTTAAAATAAATGATTTAAAGGTGACCAGTTCCTTAAATTTCGTTGCATTTTGCCTATTAAATGCTAGGATGGGCTCCACTTAATGCAATGAGAATGAATGGGTTCATTTCAAATGTATTCACGATTTTTTACATTAGAATGTAGAAGTTCCACAAAGAACATTCCAACAAAAAAAGATTTTGGCACCATGACATGTCACACTGTAATAGATAAGAACTTAGATAGCACTGTGTATACAGGTAAGGAATAAGAGATGTAATGTAAGGAATGTATTACATAACAGTAAAAACACTAGAAATCAGGTGACTGGGTTTATAAATGAAAAGCTTTGAAATGAATTTTATCATGCCATGTAAATGAACAGTTAACTCATAATTCCTTGGTAAATTAGCTACAAACAACTCAAAAATTACACTTACCGCCAGCGGGTCTCCATTCAGTGGACCATTAATTAAAGTAAACAGGGGATACTGCAGAAGGGACACCACTGCAGAAAAAGACATCACCATTCCGTACATCTTGCCAAAGTGTGCCGCAGGAAACCTACACACATACAGTAACAACTGACAATGTATATATACAGTGCCTTGCAAAAATATTCATCCCCCATTGGATTTTTACCTATATTTTTACATTACACCCTGTACATTTTCTTCTGAATTGTATGTTATGCATCTGCACCAAACAGTCCAAGTTTTAGAAGTGATATATATATATACTCTCAGTCAAGGAGGGCATTAACCAGAAAGGAAGCATGCACAGAGACCAAAGGTAACCCTGAAGGACCTGCAGAGTTCCCAAGCAGAGACTGGAGTGTTTGTCCATGCGGCCACAATAAGCCGTACACCCCATAGAGCTGAGCTTTATGGAAGAGTGGCCAGAAAAGGCAAAAACAGGAAGGGTCATTTTTAATTTGCAAAAGGCATGTGGGAGACTTCCCAAATGTATTGAGGAAGGTACTGAGACCAAAATTGAACCACCAAGGAAAATACCATGTCTGATACAAAACCAACACATCTCATCACCCCAAGTACAGCATCCCCACGGGAAAACATGGTGGTGTAAGCATTATGATGTGGGGATGTTTTTCATCAGCAGGCACTGGAAACTGGGCTGAGTCAAGGGGAAGATGGATGGTGCTAAATAAATGGATATTCTTGACAAAAACCTGTTTGCATCTGTCAGTGATTTGAGTCTGGAACAGACATTCACCTTTCAATAGGACAATGACCCAAATCATACTGCTAAAGCAACACGAGTGGTTTAGAAGGAAATGTGTAATTGTATTGGAATGGCCAAACCACAGACCTTAATCCAATTGAGAATCTGTGGTCAGACTTGAAGATTGCTGTTCACCAGCAGAAACCATCTAACTTGAAGGAGCAGGAGCAGTTTTGCCTTGAGGAATAGGAAAAAATCCCAGTGGCAAGATATGGCAAGCTCATAGAGACTTATCCAAAGCGAATTGCAGCTGTTTGGACACACCTCCATTCTCCTCTTACCATATAGATGGACATTAAAGTTTTAAAATTACAGACTGTAGTCCATCGGTTTTCTTGTTCTTGTTAGTCCCCTGTTGGTTCTCTGTTCTCTATTAGTCAAGCCCCTTACATTACAGATATAATTTGGGTGGTGGATTTTTTATTGTCAAGTTCTGCAGTGATACTGATGCGGCAAGGGAGTTCTAGTGAAGCAGTGCTGCTGTAGTTTTATTTAGACACCTAAATTACACTGCTGGGATAGGCATGATGACAAACATACATACAGTGTATATGATTTGTGTGTGCTGGAGGACTTACGCCAAACTTATGAAGGTTGCATTCCCTCCATACAGGAAGGACCTGTTAAGAACCTGCAGAACAAATGTAAAGTATTGTAGAGGCAGCACGGGGATGGTGGCACACAGTGAGAAAAGCACACTTTGAAGAACTGTCAGAGAGAGAGACAGTATGGTGGCTTTTAGGTCGGCCTCATATTCAGTCATGCCTGTAGCACACAATGACATATGCAGAAAATTAATGTTTGCATTTTTTTCTAGGGCCAAAAGAAAACAATCTCTTTGGTGAGTTTTTAGCTCAGACCTGGATTTCTGGGTTTTCCTCTGTGCCGGTCCATAATAAGGCCATTCCAGGGAGCGCACAGAATCCCACATAGCTGAGTGAAGGCAAAGGCGTTGGTATAACTGCTGACTGTGATAAAAAATAAAGACATACATTTGGTCATTTTGCAGACGCTTTTATCCAAAGTGACTTACAACTATTTCAATTTGATGGTTGAGGTCAGAACACGAGGTTGATACAAAATCCCTGGAGCAATTAGGGTTAAGTGTCTTGCTCGAGGACCCACATTGGTGACATGTGAAGACATGATCGGAATCTCTGCGTTTGTTAGAGCTGTGTGAGTTAAAGATAACAAGCAATCATTCTGGTGAGGAAGCTGAAGTTTGCTTTATGACATCACACTATGGCACTCAAATTAGGTGTTCTTCCAAGGTTTCTGACTCTCAACTTGACTTGCTTTTTTAATAGTTGTGGTTTTAGCGTTCTGTATACTGTACATATACTTTTGATGTGAAACTTAAACAATAATTTTTATCACATACAGGTGATTCTATCACAGACTACATTCCTCCATCATGCCGCATTTCAATGTGTAACTAACAAAGCAATTATCTCATCTCTATATCTATAAAAGACAAAGCCTTCACTCACTGACTCACCATTAATCCTCCCACTTCCCGAGTACCTACAAGGCCGAAATTTGGCATTGTGATTACCCATCATGCCCTT
Source organism: Xyliphius kryptos (assembly GCA_025769995.1). NCBI lineage: Eukaryota > Metazoa > Chordata > Actinopteri > Siluriformes > Aspredinidae > Xyliphius > Xyliphius kryptos. The sequence continues at coordinate 4,138 of JAOUQT010005290.1, read as the reverse complement.
CACCCATTTTTTAACCTCCTACATTCAACTGTTATTAACTGCCACCACTCTACTGTCACATTGGGGTCTTCTCAAGGCTCAAGGCACCTTGGCACCACGTGGAGTCACAACTCACGCAATATTCATTCCACATATTCATTTCAGATTTTTAATTGCTCCAAAGCTTACTCTATAATAATATATTCATTTAAAATAATCTTCTTCTTCCAGCTTCTTTCTTTTTGGGGGGGTTAATATTTTTCATCCTCATCCTGTCCTTTGCATCTTCTTCTCTAACTCCAATTCTCTGCGTATCCTCCTTTACCACATACATATATCTCATCTTTGGCCGTCTTTTCTGTCTCCTGCCTGGGAGCTCCATCTCCAACTACCGATATATCCACAGTCCCTTCTCTGCACATGTCCAAACCATCTCAGTCTGCACTCTCTTTATCACTCAATTATTCAACCCCCGATGTTCCTCTGATGTCATCAGTCCTCATCCTGTCCATCCTGGGCACACCTAAAGAAACCCCCAAACATCTTAAGTTCAGCCACCTCCAGCTCTGCTTCCTGTCTCTTTGCCATTGGCACGGTCTCTAAACCATACAACAAGGTTGCACTCACAACTCTCTTATACATCTTTCCTTTCACTTTTGCTGCAACCCTTTTATCACACAATTCTGACACTTTTCTCCATTCATTCCACCCTCTTCTTCACCTCCTTTCCCCACTCCCCATTTCCCTGGACTGTCAACCCCAAGTACCTAAACTCCTGCACTCGTGACAGCTGATTCCTGTAGTCTGCTCCACCTGCCTCCCTTTCATTCACACACATTCATTCTGTCTAATTGCAGTTGACCATTCCTCTACTTTCCAGATTATATCTCCACCTCTCCAAGTTCTCTTCTACCGATTTCCTGTTTTCACCTCAGATCACAAAGTCATCGGCAAACATAATAGTCCAAGGTGATCCCTGAATAACCTAACCCGTTAGCCTGTCCATCACTAGAGCAAATAAGAAGGGGCTTAACGCTGAACCTTGATTGAAGCCCACCTCCACCATGAAGTGGTCAATCCTACAGCACATCTCACTGCTATTCTCATACATGTCCTGAATACTTTCTCATACACCACCATAGTTCCTCCCTTGGCACCCTGTCATACGCCTGCGCTATATTTACAGTCTAACTTATTTTGACCTTCACTAGACTTCTCCATTCTCAGGGCAAAAATTGTATCTGTGGTGCTCTTCCTTGGCATGACTGTTCACAAACAGTCACCTCCTGTCGAAACCTAGCTTTCACAACTCTCTCCCAAATTTTCATTGTGTGGCTCATCAACTTTATGCCCTTTAAGAGCCACAACTCGGTACACCACAAGTACACTTTTCCTCCATTACTCTGGCATCATCTTATTCTACAGAATTTCTACTTAACCTACTTAAAACCACAACTTCCAGCTTTCAGAGACATGTTCATACCACTACCGTTATGTCATCAGGTCCCACTGCTTTTCCCTTTTTCATTCTTTTCGAAGCTTTCCTCACTTCATCCTTGCTAATATTTGCTACAGACTGTTCTACTATTTCAATGCAAACTATCCTTCTTTCCCTGCCATTTTCAACATTTATCAGCTCCTCAAAATACTCCTTCCATCATTCCTTCACCTGCTTCTCACCTGCCACTACATTTCCATTTCTATCCTTGACTACCCTGACATGCTGCACATCCTTTCCAGCTCTATCACTCCATCTCGCCAACCTATACGCTCCTTCTCACTTTCTGTACAGTCTAACAGCTCATATAACTAATCATAGGTCTTCTGCTTAGTCTTTGCTACCTCCCTCTTTGCCTTACACCGCACCTCCTGTTTACTATCTTCAGTCCTCTCCTCTTCCTGTCCCATTTCTTTTTTGCATTCCTCTTCCCCTGAATAACCTCTTGCACTTTCTTATTTCCCCATCAGGTTTCCAATCAGTGTTGCTGCTTGCAACCTGGTCATCTCTTTCTTACCATCTAACACCTCACAACATTTCTCCTCTTCTCAACTTCTACCATTTCTTCCTCTGCTCTGCCTCTTTCTAACCACCGGATTCACCCTGCACACCACATTGCTATGCTATCTAGCTACACTCTTTCCTGCTAATATCTTACAAGCACTAACCTCTTTGAAGCAACCTCGTCAACACAGGATGTGGCCTACCTGCATGCTCCTGCCCCCACTCTTGTAGGTCACCTTGTGCTCCTCCTTCTTTTGGAAATATGTGTTGATCACAGCCATTTCCATCCACTTTGCAAAATCTACTATCATCTGTCCCTCTAGGTTCCCATCCTTAACCCCAAAAGCTGCCCATGCCCAATTCCTCATCCACTTTGTTACCTTCTCCAACATGTCAAGTGAAATCTGAGCAAATCACCACTCTCTCCTCCTTGGGAATGCTCTCAACTACTTCATCTATCTCCCTCCAAAATCTCTCTTCCTCTTCTAACGCCCAGCCAACAAGTGGCGCATAGCCACTGACAACATTCACCATTGCACCCTCAATTTCTACCTTAAGACACATCACCCTATCTGACACTTTCCCCTTCAACATTCTTAGCATATTCATTCTTCAGGACCATCCCAACTCTATTTCTGTTCCCATCCACACCATGGTTTAAATCATTTTCAATAAGGTTGCCATAAATTCTCCCTCCTGCAAGTTATATTAATTAATTCTGTTTAACAATTTCCTAACAATAGCTAATACCACTATCATCCAACATAAAAGAGAAAAACAATGCATTTATTGATATAAGCGAGGATACGAAATGTTAAAAATGCAATTAAACATACTGCCTGCATTCTTTATTATTGACAGATCTATCTTGGTGTGGTCACAGCACACTGAAAAGGCTATGATAACTCACTAAGGTGCGTCATCAATCTATTCAAAGCATAACATAATGTTCTGTACCTTTACCATAACATAATGTTCTGTACCAAGTATGTAAGGTGCGTATGAGGGTACCGAGTGCAGGATCTCCTCCTGTGAGACGGTTCAGCATGGGGTTGAGAGTCCCGATGAACATAAAGTGTCTCAGTTGTATGATTGATAAAAATACCGCATTCCATACGAAGAACCAAGACAGAATACAGCTTTTGAAGCTTCGCACTAAAACACATGCACACAAAAACAGAGGCCGTAGCAAAAAAGTTAAAATAATACGAAGAAAACAAGCAAAATCAAATTTTACGTTTATTATCTTGACCATGTAATCTTATACTGGGCTCGCAGGGGGGTTTCCATGCCTATCCAAGGGAGAACCTTTTGGGTGCTGGGAATAAACACCCAGGATAGGACACCAATCCATTGCTGGGCACACACACACACACACAATTTATAGAGGCAATATAGTTATTGCTAATTTAGAGCAACCAATTCACCTTGAATCTATGTTTTTGGAGGACTGTGGGTGAAAACCCACATGGACACAGTGAGAACATAGGAACTCCACCTAGATTGGGATTTGACCATGGTACCACTATGTGACCCTGAATTAAAATAAAAATTTTAATTCTAATTGTGCTGCATTATAATAATAAAACAGAATGCATTATTTATTTTTTGAAGTCTATTATCGCTAATGGGGTTCGAAACAAGTGCCTCCTGCATTTTAAAAGCATTTTGAGAAAAAAATTCAAGTAAAAGTCAAAGGAAACTTCTGAAAAATTTCTTCCCCCAACCTGACAGTTTACTTAGTACTGTCAATATCAGTCATCACTTTTTAGCACGCACACACACACACACAATTTAAAAAGTCCTGAGATCAGTCTGACAAAAAGATGAAAAGCTTAGATTAAGCTGTTTAGCTCTTTCAAAACACATCACTCCTGTTTGGAAATAAATGACAGCAATAAAGAAGAGACTAATGGCTGTAAACTTTTCTTTGCACTCCGAAGATCTGCATGTGATGTTTCTCTATAGGCTACATTAGCTTTAAAATTATGCATAACTTGGTATTAAAAAATATATAAATATTTTGTCTTTTTAGTAAAATTGCAGGCAGCACGGTGGCTTAGTGGTTAGCATGTTCGCTTCTCAGTGCTGGGGATTCCCGGTTCGAATCCCAATCTGGGTGGAGTTTCCATGTTCTCCCCGTGTCTGCGTGGGTTT
>JAOUQT010005276.1:0-12432 GCA_025769995.1 Xyliphius kryptos | reverse complement strand
TAATAATAATAATAATATTTTACTGTATATACAGTGTGTGTGTGTGTGTGTGTGTGTGTGTGTGTGTGTGTGTGTGTTAATGAACAGTATCAGACCTAAAACATTTCTTACTTAGTAAAATCTTTGAACATAAAGAACCTAAATGCTGCTACAACGCTCAGATACAGCACGTTAACGAAGCCGCTTCACTCTCACTTTCATGTGTTTTCAGGATCAAGTGGATTTAGCCGAGAACGCACGCGCTAGTAGTGTTCTCACCATGATCCCATGCCTCATCCATCTTCCTTCATTAGCTCCAGACTGCCTATCACTCAAAAGAAACCCCCGTCTAAAGCCCAGCGAATCCCTGTTCAGACAATGAGAGCTATTACACTAATCCCGCTGTGAAGCAACAAGTCTGGAAATGTGGCGCGCACCTTGGTATTTACTGTAAGTCTGCCTCATTCGACCAATGCCACCCCAGATGAAGCTGAAAGGGACGAGATTTACGACGGTGTGGTAGAAACGTGGTTTTATAAAGAGCGCGTGCAAGAACTATAGTCACGCATTTCTCGACTCGACAAACATGTAATGATTGATTGTCATTTTAGATAAAGGGAGTTTTACGGAATAATGTACTGGTTATGTTCTGGTGCATGAATGATCCTGTTAAGGTCTTCAGCTTGTATCCGCGAAAACAAGTGATACAAGAACGATCAAACTTAGTACTAACGGAATATTCATGCTTCCCAATGATGGAGAAACTAATAACAGCGTGAAAGTTGAAAGGCAATTTTTTTTTAATGAGTGATGGCTTTGAAGTTTAAATATTTCAAATGAACGTTTTATACTGTGGCAATTAATATACTCACAAAGACCCCAATCCATCTGAGGTGTTGCTTTCGATGGCGATAGTGAACAAACAATTGAACGTAGGACAGCAAGAACCCATTTGTTTTTTCAAGGACATGGTAAGGAATCACAGAGCCAAGTTTCAGAATTGGATGACCCAGATGTGGCACTGAAGGAGTTTTGCGTTCGATGGCGATATTGAACTAAATATTGAATTTAGGAAAGTGAAAATACTTACATTTTTCCAAGGACATGATAGGGAATTACGATGCCCAATTTTAGCTTTGTAGGTATCCGGGAAGTGGGGAGAGATTTTGATGAGTCAGTGAAGGCTTTGGCATTTATAGATATAGATAAGTCATAAGCATTATTAGCTTCGTTTTGACTAGTGATGAAAACATTTGAAATACACAAAACAAAACAACTTCCACAAGTTTTTCCTGCACACATAGCGCCAACCACTCTCTCCACCAATCAGTTAATGCTGCTCCAAACACGTAGTGCTAGAGAGACATCTTGAGCTGCTTCTTTGTGGTTATAAAGAGTATATAAACCCCCACAGGATACCCAAGAGTATGTCAAATGTCATGGTAATTAGCTTTAATTATTTAATTAATGAATGAGTTTGTTTAGAGAACACACACACACCCCACACACAATTATTTATACTACTGCATATGATGAGAAACCTGCAGATACAAATGTGTGTAAAACAACCCCGGATGAGATGTGTGACGTGATAGAAACCTTAAATCGAACTATAATTTATAAAACTTGAAAAATCTGAGGTCACATGTGTAATTAAAATGTTTCGCTTCAGTTGTGTGTAACTGAAAAAAAAACACAATTTAGGTTGGCAGCGCATTCGAGGTGAGAAATATTCTGCAATAATTAGATCCAGTAGTGCATTACTTACTGTACAATTGTATATAGAGAGGAAGACACGCACGCACGCACGCACACACACACACACACACACACACACAAGCTCTCACGCTCAGCAAAAGTCTATGGAAAGTCTCATTATATGAAAAAATAAAAATACTGTGTACCTGTCAAGAGTAAGTGCCCATTAAAATAAGAACTGTAAACCACACATAATTATTCGACCCCTTACCACAACACACGCAATAACAACCCATGGGATGTGCCATCGTTGCGCACACATACACACTCAATACACAGTGCAGCATAGTTTGTTATATACGGTGCTGCAGATCAGTCAGGGTGACCATACTGATCCCTGTCCAGTGATGAAGGTTCATCAGAGCTGAGGCATGGATCAGTGGATAGAGGTGATCTGATGGATGGTGGGGTACATGTGCGTTACGTGTGTGTGTGTGTGTGTGTGTCCAGTGATGGATTGGTGCCTTGTCCTGGGTGTATCTGTCCAGCACCTAAAACTTGGTCTATTTTCAAGGTGACTCAATTTTGGACTCTGGCCCTTATCAAGGAAATTAATTATAGGACCGTATCCCTTTTTAAGGGGACTCAAATTTAGAGTTCCCCATTGGTATACTGGCTCTATTTGAATTGCCCCTATATAGTTTGTGTGAGTGTGTGTCCAGTGATAGATTGGCACCCTGTTCTGCTCTAAACCGTTCTCCCGTGGATGGCCATAAGAAACCCCCCTCTACGACCATCGAAGAGGATTAAATGTAAGATAATCAAATGAGATAAGATATAGTAAGGAACTGTATGGTGATTGACTTTGCCAGATAGTCTGGATGTTATATTACCCAGATAATGTGTGAAAATAACACAGTACACCGGAGCTGTAAAGCATATCTTCATGTAGCATTAGGAGACCAATGAAAGTCTGAATGAGTTCCACTCAGCGACTGTGGGGAGAAAGACTGTAATTGGGAGCAGACCCAGCTCCCTCTGATCCTCATACAGGCTGCAAAACACTCGGTTCCTAATGTAAACAAAGCACATGAGGACGGGGGGCTGGGGAGACGGGTGTTCCATCCAAATGTCAAGCTTTAAAAAGAAAAGAGAAAGAGTTCTACAGAGACTCAGCTGGACAGAACCCACTGTCAAAATGTTCCAAAGATCCAGCTCCAAAGGTCTGGGATTGTTGTGAATTCCACTTTTATTTGAAAACCCAGTAGATCCAGATCCAATACATGATGCATGGCCACTCATACGATGGAGAACTCAGGTTTTTTGGCTCGGTGTCTACATTACTGTGGTCATAATGTGTGTTGCCAGTCGGCTGAAGAAGGGATGTGTTCAAGGTTCCAGCAGGGAGTTGTGGAGGTTTGTCATATTTATACGTTACACTGCCTCAGCAAATCTGCGCTGGAAAGAAACGGATGTGGTCTGAAGTGTGTGTGGGCTCCGGTGTGTGGCCCTGATGCTTGAGGTAGAGCACACAGAGCAGAGTGTTAACCTGCACACAGCCAACATACTCAACGTACGATGGACAGCGGCGTCAGGGCCACGCTTATCTTTACAAATCTGCAGTTACCCATCAGTCTGTAGACCTTCAGAGAGGTGCATCTGATTAAAAATGGCCGCATGACCTGACAGTTAAGCTCCTCCCACAACTGCACAATAAGGTTCCTTCACAGATTCTTTCCTCATTTATCTTTTTTCCCTGCTTCACTCATTTCATTGAATTCTGCTTAATCCTTCAGATACACCCGGGACAAGGTACCCATCCATCACTGGGCGCTTAGACTATGTAGGGGCAATTTAGAGCAGCTATTTCACCTTGAATCCATGTTTTTGGACTGTGGGAGGAAACCGGTGCTACACCATTGTGCCTCCATGTCTCGCGTAACCCACATTCATAACCAACACACACACACACAAATATAATAACCCTCCCCCTCCGTGCTGTATAATGAGACATTCCCAGGACTCTCCTCCTTTGTGTCTCCTTCTTTACCTTTCTGTTTTTTATAAAGAAAGTCATGAGGAGCACCAATTAAAAAGTGCCCCTGAGCAAACTCAGTATCATGGGGTAGGAGCGCCGCCTGCCACTACACCACACTTAATTGCATTCCCTACCAGCTGCTTATCTCTGCAATGTGACAAGTTAGCAGCCATCAAAAGCATTCAACCAGTCCCACCGTCGCTCCATCAGCTGCCATGAAACGGTGGTGCGTTCAGACATCATCAGTCAGATCATGAACATCATAAATTAACCAGCAGCTTTTAACTGATCAGTGGACCTGTGACATCTCAACATACACCCTCCCATTATCTCAGCTGACAAAAGACATCTCTTGAACAATTTTCTATTTTCTCCATTTTCATTAGTCGTTTTTCAGTATGCAAGAGTAAGGATACCTCCACTGTGCCTATCCCAGCCCACATGTTGCTCTTGACAGCTCTGCCATGTCCTAGAAGTGTGCTGGAGCTGTGCATTCCTGCATGTCATGTCGTGTGCTGGATTAAGGCAAGAGGCCTCTTCCTGTCTCCATGTACAGGGCTCCAACTTCACCCCCACATCTGCATCAACAGCTGTCTGATTCCCTCATTCCACGTTTCTCCCCTTTTTAATACCTGTGTGTAGTTTATTAGCAGAACCTGCAGCAGGTGATTCCACACCTCCCTCATCTTCTTGGCTCTACCTCCTATTTACAAGCTGCTGGTGCAGTAACAAACTGCAATCTGTAAAATTTCCCATTAAAACTGTAATTCATAAAAGAAGGGAAATCATGGTTGTTGGGTACATCATGGTAAAGGGATCGTGTCCAAAAAAATTCCCCTTAAAAATGGAACCAAGTTCAAAATTGAGTTCCTTTGAAAAGACCCAAGTTCAAAACTAAGTGGTCATGATGAGGTAAACTGTCCAAAAATGAATCAATTAAAAAAATTGTCCCCTCAAAAAAATATTGAGTTCAAAATGAGTCTCAGTAAGGCCCAAGTCCGAGCCCCTTGATAGAAGGGAGTGGTAGCTCAGTGCTTAGGGTGATGGACTATCAATCAGAAGGTTGGGGGTTCAAATCCCAATGTGGGTCCTTGAGCAAGACCCTTAACCCTCATTGCTCCAGGGTCCTGTTTCAACAATGTGTTCTGACCCCAACCAAGTTGGGATACCTGTAAGTCGCTTTGGATAAAAGCGTCTGCTAAATAACTAAATGTAAATGTAAAGAAAACCGTCCAAAAAGAAATCCCCTTAAAAACAGAGTCCAAAAATGAGTTCATTGAAAAGGGAGGAAGACAAAAAACGTCCTTTAGAAATGGATTGAGTCTAAATAAAAGATCCCCTTGAATAGGGGGAACAAAAATGAGTCTCTTCAAGAAAAAAAAAGAAAAAAATCAGTCCCCTGTAAAAAAGACAAGAGTCCAAAAGAATGCATTGCCCACAGCAAAACCCCTGAAAGTTTTGCTGTTGGAAATGCGTTCATGCATCTTGCATGGTGGAACGTTCCCCAAGGAGCCTGGTGGAACCCTCTTAGGTAACAAGGAGAAGTATTTATTCCTTCATTTATTTATTATCTTCCACTAAATCCTATATGAGGGTTGCGAGAGGTTCCCCATGCCCATCCAGACAGAAGGTCTCAGGCACCGGGACAGGCCGCCAATCCATTGCTGGGCAGGAGAAGTATTTAATAAAGTAGTATTTTCTTTAGTATAGTATTTCACGCGAGATGAAGAGAGCCATGCATCAGATTCAGAGAAACAGAATCAGAAACATCTCAGAACCAAAAAGAAAACAAAAACTCAAAATATAAATGAAATGCCTGTTTTGGAATGCTTTGAGAGGAGCGTTTGAGGTCGGTGGTTACCGTGGTTACTGAGTTATTGTGTTTTTGCTTCACTTAAAAAATCATTTTAATTGTTTTCATTAAATGATGTAGCGGCTCTTATTGACCACTTTCCTTTCGCCGTCACCAAACGATTGGTCTGCGCGTCGACCATGCAGCCGACATGTTAGAACTTCAGACTGATGAAGGCCTGACACGTGGGAACGCGGAAACGTTCTCCCTGTGAGAACACTCACTTTTCTGTATCTCATACTAAGTTGTCAGATGCTTTGGTACCAGGTTTCATTCCAAACAAGCAAACGCCGCCAAGGCAAACCCACAGCAATGCCGCCGCGAGTGCATGCAACACCAAATGTATTCAAAGTATTCGGGGGGAAGCGAACACGGCGGCCGCGCAGTGAACGCAGCTCTCTTAGAGCCGAGTCTGACATGTGAACCACCCTGGATCTGCGGTTGGACTTTTCCATGGCAATGAAATGCTATTATGTAAATGTGATTTCTGTTTGGTTCTGGCATCAGGTTTATTATTTCTGCTGTTCTAAATAATAACCGCAGGCTCGTTGGTTTAATGTGGAACCGGATCCCGAATCCAGGCAGAACGTCATTTATCAAAAACTACTTACATCTTTAACACTCAAACTGGGTTTGCATCAGTTTGTCGGCGACGACATTCACTATAAGTTTGAAATCTCATCACATGAAAGCTTTTCTCATAATTAATAAATTATCCAATGACAGGCCCTACCGACATACTACCCCCACAATTTTCAGAGTTATAAGAGGCTCCTCGGGAGGATGTGATGTGGAGGGAGGGGAGTTGGAATTGGGGTGAATGATCGGATTTTTGTATTTCTGCACTGCTTTAATCCTTTGTACCAGAAACACAACATCCCCCACGCTAAACCTTTCCTACATGGTTAGTTTGGGTTGTGAGAGGAATCTCCTGGTTTCCTGAGGACCTAAGCACACAGTGATGGCAGATAAAGCTTCAGTTTTCTCCATCTGTAATATGTTTGATATATTGTTATTTACATGTCTGCACTGTCTTTCCTCCGTCTCAGGGATCTGGCAACCTTCTGCCATCAGCATGCTTCAACCTTTTCACTGCTGGCCTCCAGAGACGGAAAAATCAGGCGTGAAATCAGCAACGCCGATTTTTCCCAAACACTACTAATCACTTAGAGTAAACGCTGCCAAAGAGACAGTTCATAAGTATGTAGACATCTGATCATCTCACTGCACTGAGGTGGATGGACAGTCCATTCAGAACAGTCAGGCTCCACTGGAACCGTGGTGTACAAACAAAGTTCATTAAATATAGTATATAAATAAAAGGATTCACTGTTTTTCCTTTCTTTATTGCTAATCGAACCACGCCCTGGTCTTTGAAATTGTTTAGGTATCTTTTTTTGTGACTCACGAAGCCATATGTTAGCAGTATGGTAGCACTTTGTTTGTTTGTTTATGCAACAGAAGACTAAAGCCGTCATTGATATTCGCTACATTGTCCTGAATCTGCGTTTGATGTTTGTGTTTGTTCTCTGGTCGGATTATGTGGTCAGTTCTGGCTCGGGGATTCAGTGAACAGTGAATGAGTAAATACAGCTTACGCTTATAACAAGCTTCAGTCCTTTAGTTGTACATTCTTTATGTCAGGACCTCACATCCAACAAAAGATGGCGTACAGTATAAATGCAATCTATTTACAGAAAGAATTCATTTCAAACACATTATATCCAGTGTGCACTACTATAAATGTCATGTGAACAACAAAGCATCTTAGCATGTTATGCACACAGAATAATATCTCGTTTACACCACTTAGTATCTTGTGCACATGGCATACTGTATTATCTCGTGTGCATGTGTATCTTGTACACACCCCTCATTATTTCATGTGCATGAAATAACTCATGCACACCATTTAGTATCTTTTGTGCATGACATATTGTCTTGTGCACACCACTTTGTATCTCATGTGCATGTCATATTTCATGCTCACCACTAAGTATCTCATGTGCATGACATATTGTCTTGTGCACACCACAGTATCTCATGTGCATGACATTACCTCATGCACACCACTTAGTATCTCGTGTGCATGACATATTATCTTGTGCACTCCACTTAGTATCTCATGTGCATGACATCTCATGCACACCACTTAGTAGCTTGTGTGCATGACTCAGTATCCTGTGCACACCACTATGTAGGTCATGTGCAGGCATATTATCTTGTGCACACCTTTTAGAATCTAATGTGCATTAAATATCTCGTGCATACCACTTAGTATTTCATGTGCATGACATATTATCTTGTGCACACCACTTAGTATCTCATATGCATGACAATATCTTGTGCACACCACTTAGTATCTCATGTGCATGACATATCTCATGCACACCACTTAGTATTTCATGTGCATGACATATCTAATGCACACCACTTAGTATCTTGTGTGCATGACATAGTATCTTGTGCACACCACTATGTAAGTGTCATGTGCATGGCATGTTATCTCATGCACACCACTTAGTATCGTGTGTGCATGACGTAATATCTTGTGCACACCACTATGTAAGTCATGTGCATGGCATGTTATCTCATGCACAACATTTAGTATTTCATGTTCATGACATTATCTCATGCACACCATTTAGTATCTCATGTGCATGACATATTATCCGGTGCACACCACTTAGTATCTCATATGCATGACATATCTCATGCACACCACTTAGTATCTTGTGTGCATGACATAGTATCTTGTGCACACCACTATGTAAGTCATGTGCATGGCATGTTTTCTCATGCACACCATTTGGTATCTCATGTGCATGACATTATCTCGTGCACACTACTTAGTTTCTCGATTGCATGACATATTATCTTGTGTACACCACTTGGTATCTCACGTGCATGGCATAATATCTCATGCACATATCGTAGTTTGTTGAACCTACAGTATGCATTGATAAATGATATAATGACTCATTTTTCAGGTGGCCAGTAATAAAGCAACAAAGCTCTGATGTTAATTCCTAAAGCCCATGGCTGAGTGATGCAAGGGTTAATATCAGCGCTGATGGAGCTGTTAGTGACTAAGCCGTAGTCCTGCGTTTTATTACACTAATTCCTCGTAAATGTTGGAGTGCTGTAACTGGGGTGAGCAGAAGAACGAGCTCCGGCATGCTGCAAGAGTTTACACAGCTTCATAAAAATGTGTTTTATTGTTCGACTTCAAAATCATTACACAATAGATTTATTATCCAGAATAAAGAGCCAAAAACACGTCCTTTTGTTCAACAACCAAAACCAGAGCGTCATCTGTTCTCACTGTCAGGAGTTCAACGAGAACGAACACACACACACACACACACACACACACACACACACACACACACACACACACACACACACTCATATCTAAAAATAATAAAATCAGCAGTGCTGGGGAATATTATTTCACTTTTTAATCCTATTAGAGTTTGAATAACTATTTTATAGTACTATAAAAACTGCATACGTATCAGCACTGAGAAAGATTTTCCTTCTTGAACACATTTGGCTGAATCGTACACATTTGTGTTAGTTGCCTGAATAAACCATACGCTTGCTATATATAAAAACGACCTTTCCCAAACTGTTTCTCTATTTTGCTTGATTTTAAACTACTGTGGCAACAGGACTGAATGATTTTGCATTTAGTAATTCAGAGGCATCTTTTAGGACGAGGGATGAGACGATTACAGGTATTGATGGTATGATTATTGTCTAAGAAATAACCACAATTATACATTTATTACGGCATAATAAAAAAAGACAAAGCAGGGCTTTTGCTGAATATAATCATAAAATGTTCAATAGTTTTGTGTCAGTTAAGCCACATATTTATATCCAGTTAAAAGAAAACCCTTTTTTTCTCGTAAGGACAAAGTAAACAGACAAGTGTGCTGTAAGTGGAATTAAATTTTTGTTCTGTGCGAGTTCTAAAGGTCCAGCTACTGGCATAATACGTTTTTTTCTTATGTATGTCATCAATTCTATCTGACAATAACGAATTGTAACATTCATATCACGATTAATCGCAAAAACGATAAATCGCTTCATTCCTAGTTAGGAGACATTCTGATCACGTCAGTGAAATAGACATGTAAGGTACAAACACAAATATACTGCTCAAAAAAATAAAGGGAACACTTAAAGAACACATCCTAGATCTAAATGAATAAAATATTTATTTTAAAGATATATTCAGTTAAAATCTTTATTTAGTAGACAATGGAATGCAATGAGAACAAAATAACATAAAAATTATCAAAATGTAAATCAAAATTATTATCCCATGGAGGTCTGGAAGTTACATTGTGTTGTTTAAGCGTTCCCTTTATTTTTTTGAGCAGTGTACAATATACATTCGATTGTAATAGTTTGGAAGCCGAATGACATGCCTGGAGTGATAAATAACGTTGTACACAACTGATGTGTGCTTTCTGCACATATTTTAGAATCCTAAAAAACTCAATGTCCACACAGATTTAATTTATAAAGAGACCAATAACTAAAGAGAAGTTCTCTGAATAATGCTTCTGTTTTCTGGCTATAATGAAAGGTGTTCGGAGATCCTGAGATATGGTCTTTAACGTATGACCATACATAGGCACCATCCCTAATGCTGTGGAACATCATGTCCTCTGTCTCTGCAGATATCAGTGCAAGAGCAAGATTTGTCCAGCATAAGTAGCATTGGTGTTAGAAGGGGTGTACGATGAGTACGATGGATTCATCACAATCCATAGGCCCAGCTGCACAGAGAATACAACAGTACAGGTAAAACCTATAGGAATGAGCGAAGACCAAGAAACACAAGGCATAACTGATATTAACAGACAAGTTCTACTCCAAGCTGACTCGCCAGTTGGACCTTAGCTGTACACAATACTAAGCATGCCATGCTAAGTGTAGCTCAGTTTAGAGGCGGAGCATGGACCGCGAGTGGAAACAATACACCGAAGTTACTTAAACTGGTTCATTGCAATTAATTAATTAAAGGGGATTAACAATGTATTCAGATTCATATGCAGTGGTGGTATACCCTCGTTTTAAGCATTTAATAAAAGTGCTTGAGAGTTAAGCGTCCCGCTGTACCAAATTCGTACTGAACCTTGAGGTCTATACCATGGTGTGAACCGAACCGTGAACTTGGGGTACTGTTACACCCCTAGTAGGTGTAACTCAGACATAGTTAGAGATGTTATGACATAATAATTGAGCACCAGACAGAACTACACAACTGAAAGGCAGTACAGCGTACCTACTGTAGTCATGAGGACATGATGCCAGTAGACACCAAAATACAGTACTGCACATGTGAGGATTTATAAGACCTTTTGTCTGTGATTTTCTTTTTCAAATATTTTGGGCATGTCTCTACACAACCACTTTTTGGCGTGTCTCTGAGCGTACACATACTTTTGAGCATTCGTCCTTGAGTATCCACATACTGCACCTTTGTACATGGATTTGTGGGCATCTACATTCTTTTGGACATGTGTCTAGACAACGACACACAAGGACATGTGTCTATGAGCGTACACATACTTTTGGACATTTGCTTTTGGGTATCCCCATAAATTTCTGTATAAATTGGATGTAAAACCTCGTTTAGGCTCTGAACAAATCCTGAATGTAGATAAAAGGACGGAATCAAACAAACAAGACAAGAATTTTGTCTTTTCCTCCTCACCTCCCTTACCCCATGGTCGCTCACCTGGTACTTAACACTGTGTGTGTGTGTGTGTGTGTGTGTGTGTGTGTGTACACACCTGCGAGATAGTTGGACAGCATTTCACTGAAAACACATCTCCACTTTCCTCCCACGCAGTAAAGACGGATTCATTCTCGTCTTTTGCATCATTCTCCGCCTCTTTTTCCTGAGGCCACATCTTCTCGCTCACTCTTTCATGCCTCTGATCTTCCAGCTTCTTTTTCTCTCGAGGAGAACAAGATTCTCTGGTTTTCCAGGTTTGATCCACACATGACTTCTTTTTGTGCCATATCTTAGTGATTTGGTTCACACCGCGGCCTGAACCCTGCAATTCAAGACAGATTTGGGACGGTTGGGAAAGTAGGAGAAAGTATAAGACTGAGTCAACGATGCCAATGGCGGGCCTTGCCAGACAGTGTACCAAAGCTCCATTGAAATCAATGGAGTTAAAGAGGCGGGTGGTTAAAGAGCTACCGTCTTTTAAACTAACGCCGAGTAGGCATTGCAGTCTTATGAACTTTAGAAAGTCTATCCCGTCTGCTTCTTTTTGTGGACCAGGTACTATTCATCCTTGTTCTGCGTGGCTCCAACCTTGTCTTCCTAAACGTATAGCCGCGGGTGCAGGTCATGCCCTCAGACAGGTGCCCAGGAATAGCAGGTACCCCAAGGTACCCCCGATTCGCTCACGTTTTTAGAAGGAAGGTGGACCGGAGCCATGCATCACCCCTGGAGAACAAGTCCTGCAGGTGTCTCTATTGCACTGCACGATGTCCTTACAGTCCGGCGTATTGACACCAAAATGTCATGGTCCAGAACACAATGAGGAAATTTATTTCATACTTAAAGTTTGTCGACATTCCTGTCCTCTACCACTGAGCTCTCGTTCCTGTTGCACTGCAAAAAATGAAATCTTAACAAATCAGAAAAGCTTAAAAAATTGTAACAAATCTTGTTTTGGAGTTGAATAGATTTTTAAGAATGAAAAGGAATGTAGCTTTTAGAAACTTATTTTAAGAAGGAGAAATTAAATTACTATATTCATTCATTATCTTCGCTTACTCCTTTATAAGGGTCGCGGGGGGGGGGGGGGGGGTTCCCCTTCCCCATCCT
>JAOUQT010005266.1:0-12433 GCA_025769995.1 Xyliphius kryptos | reverse complement strand
TTCTGATCCCAACCAAGTTGGGATACTTGTAAGTCGCTTTGGATAAAAGCGTCTGCTAAATAACTAAATGTAAATGTTACTGCGGCAAATAAGTATTTAAACATCTGCCAATCAGTAAAAATTCTTGCCTCAACCACCTGTTAAAACTTCCCCTCCCCTTCACTTATTATTCTAAATTAGAAGGACCTGATTGAAATTGTTAGCTGCATAGACACCTGTCCACCGCACACAATCAGTAAGACTCCAACTACTAACATGGCTAAGACCGAAGAGCTGTCCAAAGACACCAGAGACAAAATAGTTGACCTCCACGTGGCTGGAAGGGGCTATGGGGCAATCGCCAAGCAGCTTTGTGAAAAAGATCCACTGTTGCAGCAATTATTAGAAAATGAACGAATCTCCCTCAGACTGGGGCTCCACGCAAGATCTCACCTCGTGGTGCATCCATGATCCTAAGAATGGTGAGAAATCAGCCCAGAACTACACGGGAGGAGCTGCTCAAAGACCCGGATGTTTTTTCATGTCACGCAGAGAGCAGTTTTTCCCCCCAAAGGAATCCATTACAAATGTTTTGGCATTTCCTTTGAATTTCAAACCACTTTACGTCTTCTTTGCATTTTGGGTTGTGTTTTTTTTATCCACATTTATCCTTTTCAAGCCAACTTTTTTTTTTTTTTACTGTAGGCATTTGTTTATTCTGATCGAGGGGGTTGAGGTGGAGTATGTGGATTCCTACAAGTACCTTGGGCTGTGGCTAGACAGCAAGCTGGACTAGACCTGTAACACTGACCACCTGTATAGGAAGGGACGGAGCAGGCTGTATTCCTGAGGAGGCTGCGGTCCTTTAACATCTGCAGGAAACTTTTGTGGATGTTTTATCAGTCTGTGGTCGACGGTGCCCTGTTTTATACCGTAGTGTGCTGCGGGAGCAGCACATCCAAGAAGCTGGACTCTGGTGACAGTGGCAGAAAAAAGAGAACTATGCACAAACTACTGGACAGCATGGACGATGCCAGTCACCCTCTGCACACCGTCATCAGCAACCAGAAGAGCCTGTTCAGTGACAGTAGCACTACATCGTCTAGCTGGCCTAAGACGAAATAGGGTCCCTCATATGATGGAAGGAACTTCCGGACTTCGTTCCGCACTCATTTGGTTCCTTTCGCTAGATGCGATACTGCGTCGCCAACTTGGTAGCTGTTCTTGGAGGCATTGTTGTCCTATTGTACCTTTGTACGCTCAACAGACTGACTCAGTACTTCCCTTGCAATCCTGTGAGCAAGTTCCAGTCTGTCTCGAAGTTGGATAACATATTCTGTAGGTGTCTTAGCATGCTCATGGTCAAGTGGCAGTCCAAAGACAAGGTCAATTGGTTCTGTCAATTCTCTCCCAAGGAGCATCATGTTTGGTCCAATTGAACAGTGAATGGCGCCATCAGGTCCCAGTCCCAATGACACCGTTCTGCAGTGGTGGCTAAAATCTTTGGTAGCGTGGCATTAAACCGCTCGACCTGCCCGTCAGATTGTGGTCTAAATGGGGTGGTGTGCGTTTTCTCAACTCACAAGAGCTCGCACATTTTTTGGAACACTTGCGATTCGAAATAAGATCCTTGGTCACTGTGAAGATGCTCTGTGAAGTGCTCTGTAGCGACACACCCACTCAGCAGTTAAGACTGCTGCCACAGTAACTGCTTGGTCGTTGGGCAAGGAATAAGATTCCACCCACTTCGTAAAATAATCTTGGACCACTAAAATTTAACGGTTACGGCCATCAGTCTCGTTCATGGATCCCATGAGGTCGATGGCAATCCTTTCCATTGGTGCACCCACACGCACCATTCCCATTGGAGCTTGAGGTTTCTTTAGGGGGCGCGCCTTGGCAGCACATCTGATACAGGTGCGACACCAGAGAGTAATGTCCTCCCTCATCTGGTACCAGTAGTACCATGCCTGGATATGTGATAAGGTCCGTTCAACACCGAAATGCCAATGCCAATGGCTGCAGCATGCTCCAAAGACGGACCATATGCAGCTTTGATTTCCTCCACGAATTTCCAAATGCAAAAACGTAATGGGGCTTTTCAAAAAACAGCATTTCAGGGGTTTTTTTTCATTTTCAGCCACATGTATCCTTTCCAAGGCAACTTTTATACTATAGGCATTTATTTCTTTTTTGGATACCTACTCAAACTATATCTTTACCACCTTGTACCCCAATCCTTGTGTTTACTTTGCATCAACATTTTGGTAAAAATGTATTGCTTTACATAAAGTTATCCACAGAGATAAGAATCATTTTAATGTGTTCTGTACTTAGGGTTTGGTAGCTCAGTGCTTAAGGTGTAGGGCTTTTTTTTAATCTGAAGGTTGTGGGTTCAAATCCCAGGTCCAGTAAAGTTACCAATGTGGGTCTTTGAGCGAGACCCTTCACCCTCATTGCTCCAGGGGCTGCATCAACCCCATGCTCTGACCTCAATCAAGTTAGGATACTTGTAGTCCTTGCTAAATGACCAAAGGTGACCCAAAACCAGGATTAATAGGTCATAAAATGTTTGTTGTGGATATATTAATAAATCATTTCAAATCATTTCAAAATAAACTCAAACTTGGGTGTAATCAGCTCAAGTGCGTGTTGTTTTTAGAGCCGCATGGTCGTTGGTTCTACCTGGACTATTCTGTAATGTGACTTGACCCTTAACCTATCCATAATAAGGAGAAGTGGATTAAACAGAAGAACACAGAAGATTTTCATGTAATCATAAATATTTTGCTTTATTTAGAGATTCTTGGTAAAAAAAAAAAAAAAAATCAGTTCAGAAAAAATAAAAATAAAGCCTTTTAATTTCTCCATATGAAATCATCCACGTAATTAAACCAGGAGTTTAAATTTAAACCACATACAATGTGTTTTTAATTTCCCAAATTGTTATACAATACATATAAAAAGCTTAATGATTGAAAAGTAATAATAATATTTCACAGCTTTGTCACAGTGGTTCAGATGGCCTTTAAGCCTTTTTAAGCAAATCTACTGTCCTAGTTTTTCATAAATACCTGCATATGTGCAGATTTATAGACCTAAATGTATTTTGTCTATAACAAAATGGTGCACCCTCTTGTGTTCAAGCAGCGAATCTGCATCAATTGGTCAATAGATTTCTAAAGCATTGCGTCAAACTCGAGTACTCATGTCTATATACGACATTTCGGGTTTAACTTCAGGATTTCCATATGCAAACATTTAATTGGGCTTTTCGAAAACAGCATTTATTTTTATTCTGTGCTCAATATGAAGCCACAACGTTTGGTTTTGTGTAAGATTTTATTTCACCGGATCTCCTAAATAAGGATGTTTTAAAAGTAATTTTACATGTAAAACTGATTCTAAACTGTCATTTGTCAGTAAACTACATCCGATTTTGGGATATGTTCGAATGATGGTGTGGTTTGTCTTGCTTGGGGCCAGTTGTAGGCTTGTGGTTAAGGAACCAACCTTGCAACCTGAAGGTCGCCGGTTTGATTTCCAGTCCCACCAAGTACTCTGGCTGAAGTGCCCTTAAGCAAGGTGCCTAACCCCCAATTGCTCCCTGGGTGCCGTATACAAGGCTGCCCACCTCTCCGGGCACGTATGCTCACTGTGTGTATTTGTGTGTGTCTGCATGGATGGGTTAAATGTGGAGGACAAATTCCTGTGTGCATGCACTCTAGGCAAAAAAAAAAAAAAAAATTAGATCACTTGATCATTTTATATAGGGATGACAACAAATGTATTAAAAGAAATGTAATAGAATTGTACAAACTAAAGTTAATAATATTAGCTTAAAAATATTTAAACAATCTAATAATTCTGAGGATCCATCGAGGTACAGGAGAAAAACGGGGACTACACACACAGACTAAAAATGTTTCTGGTTTTGAAAATATTTTTTAACCACAAAAGGTTTTAACAATTAAAAACAAGAAGAACAAAAAAACATCCACAATATTTAGCACTTAAAAACCTTCCTTAGATTCAGATTGCCAAAACTGAAACTAGATTAAATTGGACTAAATTCACATCTACATTTACATACAGGCTTGACGTCTATAAAGAGAACGTGACATCTCGCTGACTCGCTGGAATATTTTTTGTCTTTACTATTTAATGAATAATTACATAAAAAAATAAATAAATTTAACAATTTAATGAAAAAAAAAAAAAAAGATTCACCTATCAGTACCAAAAGCACGTCGTCTGTATACACTGATTAATTGTTGTACATTTTACTAATAATTATAGCATTTTTATTTACCCCCAACACTTAAATAAAAGTGCAATAACTGTAACATCTCTAAGTTTATCAAGTAATTGATATATAATTCAGAATTAGTTGTTTTTTCAATGCTAGAAAACATGGAATAAAGAAAACCGTATATATAGATGGCATATTTTTCTGTAAAATATATTTACCAGTAAAATAAAACCATGTACATAGATGACATATATTTTACAGAACAATATTTACCAGTAAAAGAAAACTATATATATTGATGACCTATGTTTTTGTAAAATATATTTACCGGTAAAATAAGAACTTATGTATAGATGACATATTTTTCTGTAAAATAAATTTACCAATGAAAAAAAACTTATATACTGATGACATTTATTTTTACAGAACAATCTTTACCAGTAAAAGAAAAATGTATATGTAGATGACATATGTTTCTGTAAAATGTATTTACCAATGAAAGAAAATCATATATATTGATGACATAGGTTTCTGTTAAATATATTTACCAGTAAAATAAAACTTTATATATTGATTACATATTTTTCTGTAAAATATATAAAATAAAATGATTACCTATGTAAAAGCCCTTCCCAAGAATAACATTGCCCGTCCCATTTCTGCTTTTTTTCTCTCTTCGGGGCGATTGTTATTTGTTTGCAGTAATCCTCTTCACCTGAAAAACAATTATGTTAATTAGATGCAACACTGTTTGGATACTAACTACAAGTCAACGTAAAGTGAAAAACTTACATGGTTGTGTTGTAGCAAATTAAATTTCTTTTCTCCTCGCAGTCACTGGTCACCCATACGTCAGAATTGGTATTACGGGCAGCACAGTGAAAGGGACGGAGAGGGCATTGGGGCAGTTGAACCTGGCTTGACAGAGAAGCATTGTTCACCCAGAGCCATGAGCCATCCAAAAAGTGCAGACTGGTCCAGTAATGGGAGGTCTCAATAGCCACGCTTTTGTTGTCGGCCATTATGTTATCAATCGCTGTGTTGAGGCTCAGCAGGTCTGTGTAGTGGGTCCGGCAGTGATCCAGTGCTTCCGTCCAGGTCTTCATTTCCGACACCACAATCAACTTAGGTTCCCAGGTGAAGCAATAGAAGGTTATAACATCAGTGTAACAACAGTCATGCAATTCATGGTTCAAGGTACAAGCAGAAGTTTCAGTACCACCATTGCTTGGTTGTTTACTTGCCCATTTGTTGGTTAAAGTAAATGGACTTCCATCGACCCAGTTAGTAAAACTTTCTGTATTTGATCTTCTGTTCAGTCCAATCCAGCTTATTTCAGTGAATGGGAGGCCCGTAAGTTCAGTTGCGCTGTCAAAAATCGACAGATCTATAAAATGTTGTCGACAGAATGCCAGAGCATCGTTCCAATTCATTTTAGGCCCACTTACAAACACATGTTTCTTTACGACCAAACAGGTACCTGCTGCTGTAAGAGCGGCCAGAAGGACAAAAGAATAAACCTGCTTCATCTTTCTTGAACAAGGCTTGTGGACAGCTCTGCAAATAACACACGGCTCCAGCCTTTTATTGCATGAAAATGAGCAATGCAAATGTTTGTTCCCAGGAAACTGAAGACTTTTCAAAGAAAAAAAAAAACAACACTCCTCTTATTTCATATCTCACCGAGTGTCTATCGTAACACTGAGTAGTATCTATTACATATGGTATGATGAGGTTGATGGCTAAAGATATCTTGGAAAGCTGGCATAGCCAAGAAAACAAATGAAACAAAGAAAAACAATATTTTTATTGGATCACAAGACATTAATTTAAACGTCCACCAGGATGTCACGAGGCAAATGAGCAAGAAGGCTTTATAATCCAAACATTGTATAGCAACATATACTGTGTGTTTCCTCTAAAAGCACATATATGGTTTTGTAGATATGTAAAAAAAACACATTTTGTTTTATCCCTTCAGACATTAGACATTACAAAATCATAACATTAAATTCAAGACTAATATTATTTAGATAATATTGGAACTAACATCTAAGTATTTTTCCATGTAGCTATTTAACCTGCATGTTTTAGTTTCAGTTAAGGTTGTTTCAAGGTTCCTTCAGCATGCAAAGCACAACAATCCTGGTTTATTTTGAGTTGAATTATCCGGCCACGTTGTACGACTTTACTGAGAGAATGAAGGGACACTCAACATCTGGTAGAACTCTGCAATTTGAAGAACTTTATACCATAATAAGCTTAAATGTTCTGTGTATATTACTATTTTTTTACATGGAGCAAAATATATTATAAACATTTACAAGGTTTGAAATTATTAAATAAGTTACGCCGTATAATTGAGCCCTTCCCCAGTTATACGTTGCCGGTCCGATTTCTGCCTTGCCACCGTAACTCCGAAAGTATTTATGTAGTCAGCATGTTAAGCAGACTGTATAATTATGCTTCTGTGACTAGGAACCATGGATGGCACGTCTCTGAAGGTATTCCAATGTTGGCTGAACCTTTGCACGTATTCTTTCTGATGGGCTGGACTTTTGGGCACGTTCCTCTGAGTGTCTGCGTGCGTAACCCATATATGGTCAGGACTTCCTGGGCAATGAGTCTACTAATGCTATTTAACATTAACTACATATCCCAGTTAATCTAAACTATTTCAATTGTATTTTCAAAAATTTCTGCGCCTAACCCACTAATGATATTACCATCTGCTCTCTGCATTTCCTCTGATTAGCAAAGATTAGTCTTTACAGAGTACAATAATTATAAAGTATTACAAGGAAACAATGTGTTAAAAAAACATGTTTGGTTAATGACTTTTTTCCAGAAAAATGCAACTGATGGGAACAAACAAGTTACCCAATGCAGGAATTTGTAGAACATTTGAAGGAATTGTTTTTTTTTTTTTTCATGTAAAGAAGAGGCCATGTTGGGGAGAAAAGGAAGTGGGGGGATGATGAGAAAAACGAGCGAACCACTAAATCTGAGATCTTACACCATAGACCACACTAATTCATTATATACACTGATTAAAAAACAAAGGGAACACTAAAATAGCACATTCTAGATCTCGATGAATAAAATATTTTAGTTGAAAATCTTTTAGTAGATAGTGGAACGCTTTGAGAATAAAAGAACATCAAAATAATCAAAATGTAAATGATGATCTCATGGAGGTCTGGATATGAAATCCTACTCAAGTTCAAATGAGGCTCAGTAGTGTGTGTGTCCTCCACGTGCCTGTATCATCTCCCTACAACACCTGGACATGCTCCTGATGAGGCGGCAGATGTTCTCTCCATGTCTCCTGGTGTACTGGCCTGTCTCCTGGTATCCGCTCCATGCTCTGGACACTGTGCTGACCGATACAGCAAACCTTTTTTCTACCACGGTCGCTTGGTCTCACTATTTAGGGCTTCAGGCTCAGGAAATGTAAAATGTAATGGCTATAGAGGTAATGAACAATAGAAATGCTATGGAAATATAACAAAACTGGTTTTTAGAGCTTATTTATGGATGAGGCCCAGGTGGAGCTGTCCATTGTGTGGTGGTTCTGAAATGCTTGTTACAAACTGTGACTCGGATGAATCTGTTTAGTGGGATCTGCTCTTCTTAAACTGACATTTTTTTGTTGTTGAACATTGTTGTAAATCACCAACTGGGCTTTAAATTGTAAATTGATTGTAATTTTCAGAATTTAAGCAAAAACATGAAATTTTACTCACTGCGTCAGACTGTAATGTTTTATACATGTTTTAACTTTGTTGGAATCAGAACACAGGGTTGCAATGAGCACCATGGAGTAATGAAGGTTAAGGGTCTTGCTCAAGGCCCCACATTGGTAACTTTAGTAGATCTGAGGCCCCAACCTTCTGATTGAAGGTACCTAATGCCCTAACCACTGTGCTACCACATCCTCTAGGGGTTTTTGAGTGTGATTCCCAGTTGGGACAACAACAAATGTCCTTTGTTGTTTAAGGCTATATAAGTTCAGAAGACTTTTGCAGTATATAAGGCTGCCCACTGCTCCGGGCATGTGTGCTCACACACTCAGTCTGTGTGTGTGTGTGTGTGTGTGTGTCTGTGTGTGTGTATCACTACACGGATGAATTAAATGTGGAGGACAAATTCCCCTGTGTGTAAGAACAGTAGGCAAAATAGGTCACTATCACTTTAATTAACTTGAAATGTGTTCAAAAAGCTATGTGCTGATATGTCTATACTATTCATTCATTATTCTTCATGGGTGGGGGGGCAGATACACCTTCTGATGATGGGCAGATACACCTAGGACAGGGCTAGATCTAATCTATCCCTGGGAACCCACACTCACTCACACCAACTATACAGGGCAATTTAGAGCATTCAATTTACCCTTAATCCATGTTTTTGGGATGTGGGAGTGAACCGGAGAACCCGGAGGAAACCCACACGGACACGGGGAGAACATGAAAACTCAGAATGTGATTCGAACCGGAAATCCCCAGCGCTGAGAGGAGAACATGCTAACCACTAACCCACAATGCCGCCCATATCTAAACTAATTAAAGGTAAAACCCGCACTCGCTGACTCATCACTAATTCTCCCACTTCCTGAGTAACTACAAGACTGAAACCCGGGATCGAGATTTCCTACCATGTCTTCAGCTTTTCAACTTTCACTTTGTTATAACGTTGTCCTCCATAGCGCAGTACCAGTACCAGTACCAGTACGCCGCCGGTCTGTAATGTGCTGTATAAACCTAAAATAAAATAATATGAATATTTAATGTATATTCAGCCCAGCGGTGCCCTTATGATTCCTGGTGATCATTTTGTGGCTGAATGGTGTAAATGAAAGAAATCTGACTTGTGTGTTTATTATTAATTAAAAAAGTCTGTATGTTAATGACTCCTCGGCAGTAACGAGCCCTCGGTGGCTTTGGACCCTGAGGCAGCGGATTATTTTGCTTACTGTGTGAAAGAGCCTTCGTTTGGTTTTTACAGTAACGCGTTACAGCACAGTGAGGCGTGAGGCACCTTTAAATTACCAGATTAACATTACAGTAGTCTTATGTTCATGTTATGTTTAATGTTATTTTTCTTTACAATATGTTTCCCATTATTTTTTTCCAGTATTTTTCCTTAGTATTTGTTTGTACATAATTGTTTACAGTATTTTTTTACATTATATTTCTTGAAAAAAATATCTGGTATTATCTTTTTTAATTTTTTTTAGTATTTTTCTTTACAGTTTTTTTTACATTATTTTTCTTTACAGTTTTTCCCCAGTATTATTTTTTTGTAGTATTTTTCCCAGGATTTTTCTTTACAATATTTTTAACATTATTTTTCTTTTACTTTTTTTTTTCCCGGTATTTTTTTTACAGTATTTTTCTTTAAAGAATTTGTAAATATTTTTTCGATATTTTTCCCAATATTTTCCCAAAGTATTTTTTTCACTTTTATTTTCTTGTAGTATTTTTCTCATTACCTTTGTATCTCAACATGTTTATGATGACAAATCGCAACACAGTTGTAAATCACAATGCATTATGGGTGTAAACTGTACCAATATAACACTGATACCAGAATATATTTATTTGTAAGAACTATTTACAAGGACATGACTTAGTGGAGGACTCCTCTTTCTTGGGGGGGAGGGCAGCATCAACAGTGTAGGCCAGATTGTTTAGAGATCAGGTGTACATATTTAACAATTGAAAAAACTATATAAACTATACAAGTCCAGTGAGTCCATCCTGCAGGACTACAACGCCATCAGTCCAACAGAAGTCCAGGTTCCATCTCGTAATCGTCGTAGCCGCAGAGCTCCGGCGCTCCCCTGGACGAAGAGCTGGCAACACCTCAAAACGACACCTCAAAAAAAACAGACAAGAAAAGCAGTTTCTCTTTCTCCTTCCTTTAACTTTGGTTTCTAATAGAAGACTTGAGCGTCACTTTCACAAATCTGAATCTGATGCTAATCCTCAGATCGTACCGTTTGTTGTTTATGTCGATTGTAACACGAGAGGAGGAGCCGAGAAAATGAGGGCGGTCGCTGACTCAGCTGACACGTGTTCTGTTTACTATCTCTGTGTTTGTGCACAAGATAAATCACAAGATAAGAGCTTTAAGGCGATGACAGAGAGTCAGAGACTCAAGATGTCTGCAGGTACTCATGCAGAAAAGTCTTGCGGCCGTGTGTGTGTTTGTGTGTGTGTGTGTGTGTGTGTGTGTGCGCGCGCGCGTGTGTGTGTGTGTGTGAGCTGTAAAATGAATCTTGTGGTCGTACCACTAAAAGGTGGTTTGTTAAATTGTGACGTGTGTGAAATTCAATATGGTAAAACGAGTCCCGATGCTGTTTGTTGGTTTTCTGGCAGCTCGGCTGTTTGACTCGCCATTAAACATTCGGATGAACGACGACGTGTGTAAGATGCTTAGTAATCCGCCGCAGACACGCGCATTCAGACATAAGCTAGAAAGGCATTTATTTTATTAAAGTGAGGTTTTTTATGTAGAAGCACTAAAGCAGTAATATATATATATGTATATATATTTATTTTATCTGAATTCCTGAGCTTACACCGTCGGATTCAGCAGACATTAAGTGTGTGACCAACCCATGAAGTTTTTAGGAGATTAGCTTAATCAGGTGCCATGTGAGGAAAAATAATGCAGTACTGCAGCTGTGCTGAACGGCTGGCTGACCCTCCTGCACCACACACATGCACAGTGCGCTGGTTTGGTCCATGTGAGTTCCGGTCTGCAGCAGCAGCAGCATCAGTGTGACACAGTCTGCATTCCTCACATCATCCTGCAGCACCGATGCAATCATGGGAGTGCAGAGTCATACAACCAGCACTGCAGGTCATGTATTTCAGAAGCACTCTGTAAATGACCTGTTAATAAATTGGACAAGGAAACAAAACCATTAAAAGATGAATTTCCAAACAGAGAAAATCATGAAAAAAGCTGTATTTCCACTACGGTCCCCTCTAAAGGTGTTGAGCCACTGAGGTCATTTTGGAAGTCTTTGGACGCTGAAGGAATTTCAGTTTTGGATCGATGGACGACAAAAAGTTCAGAGTTTCTTACCATTTTTATTTTTGTTTCTTGGTATCTGGTCAGGGCGGTACGTTGGCGAATCCCGATCTGGGTGGAGTTTCCATGTCCTCCTCGTGTCCGCGTGGGTTTTCTTCGAGTTCTTCAGTTTCCTCGCACAGTCCACAAACATGAAATGCTTTAAATTGACTGTATAGTGTGTGTATGTGTGTGTGTGAGTGTGTACCCAGTGATGGATTGGCGCCCTGTCCTGGGTGTATCTGCCCAGCGCCTGAGATGTTCTCCCCTATATGGGCATGGGGAACCTCACCACGACCCTCATGGAGGAATAAGAGTAAGATGATGGATGGATGGTATCTGGTCAGTGAAGCTGATATGATGACCTGTGAGTGGACCAACACGGTGTAACTAATAAAGTGGCCAGTAATCAACCATAAAGATTAACATCTCAACTCATTGTTTTCTTGGGTTGGGGGGGGGGTGTCCAATGCCCATGCCTATCAAAAGGAGAATGGGTGCTGTAATTAAAGGGAAGATCATCTCAGGCGCTGGGCAGATACACCCAGGACAGGGCGCCAATCCATCGCTGGGTACACACTCACACACTCACACACACTATACAGGGCAATTTAGAGCATTCAGTTTACCTTGATTGAATCCATGTTTTTGGAATGTGGGAGGAAACCGGAGGACCCGCAGAAAACACGTGGACACTCCACTCAGAGGAGAACGTGCTAACCACTAAGCCACTGTACCACCCTAAAATGTTCTGCCAATAAATTAAATTTATCTTAAATTAAGAAAATGTTTTTAAGAACTAGATCATTTATCTTGCTTAGAAATGTGTTTGAGTGTATGTGTGTGTGAGTGTGTGCGTGTGCGTGTGTGTGTGTGTGTGTGTGTGTGCGTGTGCGTGAGTGTGTGCG
Organism: Xyliphius kryptos; assembly: GCA_025769995.1. Taxonomy (NCBI): domain Eukaryota; kingdom Metazoa; phylum Chordata; class Actinopteri; order Siluriformes; family Aspredinidae; genus Xyliphius; species Xyliphius kryptos. Next base: position 211 of record JAOUQT010005266.1, on the reverse strand, counting down.
CGTGTGCGTGAGTGTGTGCGTGCGAGTGTGTGTGCGTGTGCGTGTGCGTGAGTGTGTGCGCGTGTGCGTGAGTGTGTGCGTGCGAGTGTGTGTGCGTGTGCGTGTGTGTGTGTGTGTGTGCGAGTGTGTGTGCGTGAGTGAGTGAGTGAGTGAGTGTGTGTGAGTGTGTGTGCGTGTGTGTGTGTGTGTGCGAGTGTGTGTGTGTGCGAGT
>JAOUQT010005265.1:0-23079 GCA_025769995.1 Xyliphius kryptos | reverse complement strand
TATTTTATCAGGTCCACATTTAGACATATTTGTAGTTGGTAATTATACTATACATTTCTATACATTGATGTATAATTAAACTCAGTGATTTTTAAATTCTTAATTAGTGCATTTAAGACAGTTCCTACAGGTAGTGGCTGAATGTTTTCGATTGGTAGGTTATTCTCGTCCAGATGGGTTTAAAAAAACTTTTGTGTCTGGAAAACTCATACAATTGAAACACAAACTAACACTCCACCATCACTTCAGTGCCACTGCAATGCCTAAAATGATTTTCCTGAACTGACCAAATGGAATAACAAAGTATGAAACTTAAGTCTGTAATTGTAGAACTATAAAAGTAAAACTATATGGAACTTATAAAATGGACAGGAAGTTATATAGCATGTAGGAAATGTATGCTATACATTTCCAAAGTTGGTTAAACAGTTCTATATACACCCTTGGCTCAAAATAACCCATAAAAATAACTGACCAAAACTGTTCTGGCTTTGCTTTAAAGAATTATATTTATAAACCGATGACTACTTTCAGTCCTTTCTGAGCAAGATTTTTTGTCTTATTTGCTTTAGCAGTTATTTCCACTGCTACTGTGGGTTGTGGTTAGGATGCAGTCAGGTCTTAAAAAACTTTACTGAAGTTTTCTTACTGAATCAGACATGAATCAGCACCTCCAACCTTTGTGAACTGACTAGAAAACAGAACTCTCTTATATTCGTTGTCTGAACACTAAAATTCTCTGTCTAGGGTAACAGACTGCTGTTTATTTCTTTTGATTGAGGCTCTTCCTGTAGGGCTGTATCAATTTCTTATGCCATGTACCTTTAATAAACAAATCCGTAGATGCACATAAATACAGTTAAAGAATAAATAAATAGCAATACAATCACAGAATGTTTGGAAACATTTGAAGAAGTGAGTTAAATATGTAAAAAAATTGTTAGGTTTCATGTAAACTGTATTAATTGTATTTAATCAAACATTCATTTTGCTATTCAACTTATTATGAACCTCACTGAAGTCTGTTTAATCCATCTTCTAAGCCACACATGTAATTAGTGTCACATGTAGCACATTCCCATTGTCACCTATTTGGCTTCACATGCTGCTTTCTTAAACTCATGTCTTCTATTATACAATTAATCATGCTATGCTGCATCCTGCATCTTTCCTTTAGGCAGAACTACAGTGCACCAGGTCTGTACCTCATGAGAATGATGCATACATTTAAGACATGCGAAAAGAAATGTAAAGTTTTCTACATGGGATAAGTTCATTGAGCCATATTACATGTTTCAACACTAATTCTTTGGAATTGTGTCATTAAAAGTAGGTGATTAAACTGTCAAGATACTTAGCCAAACATAGTGTTAATATTTTCAATTCATCTTGTATTATTTGAGGAATATTAATTATTGGAGGAAATGCATGTAGATATTGGGAAACGCATTTAAAATCCAAATAAAAAGTTTTGCCAGCCTCAGATAACAAACCCATGATCTGCATGCTTTAAGGATTTGTCGCTTCCCAAGAATGCGTTGTTGCATCTACATTACAAACAATTACAAACTAAGCAACTATTTGTGTACTTAATACAGTGTTTAGTAGCTTTTAAAAAGATGGGTTAAAACATTTCCAGCATAAGGCTTAATGGGCATGAGAAGAACAATTGGCAGAAATACACAGATATTAGTTAATTGTAGCTAATAAGAACATGGTAAATACAGTATGTTAAAATTGTTAATGTTTGCTTCTAATTGAATTTACAATAGTTAATTGTTCAGCAAAGCCGATGTAAAAATTTTTTTTTTTTAATGGTTTAGACAACCACATTCAGATGGAAACAAATGCTTCTCTGCAAGATTTAGAAGCACATTCTGTGTTTGTTTGCTGCCTTCTTTTGTCTGTTTCTCAATTTACCTTTTTTTTAAGATCCACTCACCTTTAAACTCTTGCATAAACAATCGGACACAATTAACAGAACACATAGTTCACTTGATTCGAATCCCATTCATAAGAATTGGGAGTGCTCCTACCGTACTTATATTTATTCATTATTTTCATCTTAATCCTCTACTAACTTCACCCATATCGGGTTTCGAACCGGGAATCCCCAGTGCTATAAGGCGAACGTGCTAACTACTAAGCGTCCATGTCACCCACCACACTTATATACTTTGAATATTACTTTCATGTAGGTTGTACATGCCGAAGTTGTTTTTTTTAATTTTTTTATTTATTTTTTCTATTTATATGACTTTCTTCTTGCCACTTGCCACATGGGAGTGGTGGCTCAGTGGATGGTAGTGGTAGCCCAGTGGTTAGGGTGATGGCCTAGCAATTAAAGGGTTGGAGGTTCAAATCCCATGTCCACTGAAGTTTCCAATGTGGGTCCTTGAACAAGTCCCTCATTGCTCCAGGGTCCTGTATCAACCCTGTGTTCCGACCCCAAACAAGTTAGGATACTTGTAAGTCGCTTGGATAAAAAGTGTCTGCCAAATAACCAAATGTAATGTAAATGTACTGAAGGACCGATTTGTGGAGTTCATGACTTCTAGTTATTTTGTAGACCGATTTACCCACCTTTGCTTCTCTTCAGCTGCTCCATGTGAACATGGGTTTCTTGGCTGGGCAGGTTAAGTAAGCGGCCATGCCTTGGTAGGTTTGCAGTGGTCATACTGCTACTATTTTTAAAAGATATATTGAAAAGTGATCCATAAGATGTTTATAGCTTAGGATATGTTTATTAAAAACCCAAAACTGCTTTATATATCTCCATAATATCTCCACAACTGTATCTATGACCTGCTTGGTGTGTTTCTTGGGTTTCGTGATATTTGATCACTAACTTCTAGACACTGTTCAACTAACCTCTGAGGCCTTCACAGAACAATTGTAGCAATACTTTTGAAGGTGATAGGTCACACTGGACTTTATTTAGGGTCATCATTGTACAGGTGGTGGAAAACAAATGTACACTACAATTTTATTATTTATTTTTATAAAAGTAGATTTATTTTTTTCCTTTACATTTACCAACTGTTTGGTTGTGTTCGATCACTCAAAAGCCCAGTAAGCCTATTTAGGTTCATGAGATATAAATAGTATTTTAATGCACTGTATATTTATTTAGTGTAATTTATTTTTGGTCTGGTCTTTCCTTCTTTGATGTCTTTTTGGTAATAGTTGGCAGTTTTCATTTATTACGCGGTGTGGAAGCCACAGAAACAGTGGATAACCCTGGGTGATGGAATTTGGAGGAGTCCACTTACATACAAACCTGAGCTGCGACAGGAGGCCTGGCGCTTTTTTTCCTACATGTTTGTTCATGCCGGGTAAGAGCATCCTTTCATATATTGATCCTGTTCTTTTAACCTATATAAAGTATATATAAAGTGTGTATGTAAATATGCAGCACGTAAACATTGTATTTGTGTGTGTGTATGTATGTGTAAATTTAAAAATTTTAAATTCATTGATTGGGCACAGACTGATATATTTCTAGTGTTTACTTCTTTTAATTTTGATCATTATAATTAGAATGACAACTAATGAAAATTCAAAATTTAGTATCTCAGAAAGTTTGAAAATTGTGAAAAGATTCAATAACAAAGACACCTGATGCCACACTCTAACCAGCTAATTAACTCAAAACAGCTGCATAGGCCTTTAAATGGTCTCCCAGTTTAGTTCTGTAGGATACACAATCATGCGAGGACTGCTGATTTGACAGTTGTCCTAAAGACCACCAGTGACACCTTGCATAAGAAGGGCAAGACACAAAACGTCATTGCTAAAGAGTCTGGCTGTTCACAGAGCTCTTTGTCCAAGCACATTAATAGAGAGACGAAAGGAAGAAAAAGATGTGGAACTGCGGCTCGAGGCAGTGCTTTTAGAACCACCATACACAGATGTATGCAAGACATGTCTTTCAGTTATCACATTCCTTATGCCAAGCCACTCTTGAACAAGAGACTGCATCAGAAGTGTCTCACCCAGGCTAAAGACAAAAAGGAGTGGACTGCTGGTGAGTGGTCCAAAAGTTATGTTCTATAATGAAAGGGAATTTCGCATTTCCTTTGGAAATCAAGGTTCCAAAGACTGGGGGAAGAGAGGCGAGACACAGAATTCATGTTGCTTGAGGTCCAGTATAAATTGTCCACAGTCAGTGATGGTTTTATTTTTCAACAGGACTTGACATCTGCACACAGTGCCACAGTTAACACCTAACAGTACCTGGTGTAAGGAGCATGGTATCCCTAATTCTTAATTGGCCAGCAAACTTGCCTGGTAATGTAAAAAGAAAGATGCGATAAACCCAGCAATTTAGAAGAGCTGAAAGCCACGATCAGAACAACCTGGGCTTTTTTCCTCTTCCCTAACCCCTGAGCAGTGCCACAGACTGATCGACTCCATGCCACGCAGCATTGCTGCAGTAATCCAGGCCAAAAAAGTATTATATAATCAGTATGGATATTATCAAATGCGCATTATTTCATGTGAATAAATGTGATCATATTCATTTTTGTAGTGTTTGCTTATGCCCATGCCTTTATAGTTCAATAATAACAAAGCATGGTTGTTTTACTCTATAGAGTGGAGCATATACTGGGAAATCTGGTACTACAGCTTTTGCTCGGTATTCCATTGGAACTTGTTCATAAAGGCTTTGAGGTTGGAATGGTTTACTTGGGTGGTGTTCTTGCAGGTAAGATAAAATCCCATTTATTACAAAATAATGGTAGCTAGACCAAGCTAAGTCTGTTTAGACTATTTTGTTTACATGAGGAATCTCCTGTGCACTGTAAACAATAAGGGCATCATCCACTTATCCCACTTTTTAGGATTGTCTTGCATAGCCTTTTGAATCATGTATTCAATAAATTGTAAAGTTTGTGTAGAGCACATGATGGAAAATATATGCCCTTAAAATCTTTTTTGAACTGCAGACTTCAGGGACCTGTTCCATTAAGCGAATGCCAGGCTTTTTGAGACAAGTGGTTTAGCTTCGCTCAATTACTACAGCAACATATACGTTTGAACTAACCTGGTTGGTTGCAAGATAATACCTTCTGAAACGTAATCTTAACTTAGACTGTTTCTATTGGATGAGCCATGTGGTCTCATGGTCTCCCCAGCAGTTCCATCCAATATGCGGATGTTGTATATCATATTAAAACTATTAGTTAGTAAGGATTGCAGGTTACTATTATTAAAAAATCATAATTATAATTTTCACAATTTATATTTCAATTAATCTGTTCAAATTCAGTGAGGTTTCTGCACCCAAGCAGGATTACGTTGCAGAGCCCTAACACAATAGGTGTAAATCCTCAAAGCAGCGGTGTTATATAGATTGTATTAGTTGATTATTTTTATTAATTCTTTTTAATGCCTTAGAAACTCTTCTCACTCACAATTGAAAAGTGTGGCGCGCAATATTATTCGGCCCCTTGACTTTCAATGCAGCAAACTCACTTCAGAAATTCAGTGAGGATCTCTAAATGATCCAATGTTGACCTAAATGACTGATGATGATCAACCGAATCCACCTGTGTGTATTATCAAGTCTCCGTATAAATGCACCTGCTGTGTGATAGTCTCAGAGTACTGTTAATAGTGCAGAAAGCATCATAAAGACCAAGGAACACAAAAGGCCTCTCAAGGAGCACTGTGCCAGCGATCATATTAAAATGGAAGCAGTATCTGTCCACTGCAAATTTACCAAGGCCCGGCTGTCCCTCTAAACTTTTAGCTCAAACAAGGAGAAGACTGATCAGAGATGCAACCAAGAGGCCCATGATCACTCTGGATGAACTACAGAGATCTACAGCGGAGTTGGAAGGCTCTGTGTATAGGACGGCCATCAGTCGTACACTGCACAAATCTGGCATTTATGGAAGAGTGGCAAGAAGAAAGCCATTTCTCAAAGAAATGCAAAACGTTAGGTTTGGGCGTAAAAGCCAAACACCATCCCCACTGACAAATATGGTGATGGCAGCATTATGGTTTGGGCCTGCTTTTCTTCAGTAGGGATAGGAAAGATGGTTAAAATTAATAGGAAGATGGATGGAGCCAAATACAGGAAGAAAACCTGCAAAAGACCAGAGACTGAGACGGAGATTTATCTTCCAACAAGACAATGATCCAAAACATAAAGCAAAATGTACTGTAATCGCTGTAAAAGTATTAACGCAAGGGGGCCAAATAATATTGCATACCCCACTTTTCCATTTTTTATGTCTAAAAAAAGTTTAAAATATCCAATAAATTGTGGTCACGATTTTGTCTTATTTGTTGTTGATTCTTCATAAAATATTACAATTGTTTGAAGCCAGAAATGTTGCAAATGGTTGAAAAGTTCAAGGGGGCTGAATACTTTTGCAAGGCACTGTGTATGTACAGGGTGGGCCATAAGTATGTGTAAGTGGTTGCTGATACCACCTGACCATTGGTGATATATTAGTACCTGGGAGGGGGAAAACATTTGAGGCTGGATGATGCCCAGACAGGCCATCTGCAAAGCTGCCATTTTGAATTTAACTTTACTTTTTTTTTAATAAGAATGGGGTCATGTGACATCAGCTACATAGAGAATTGCATCAGAAAAACAATGTTGTGCTCATTTTTTAACTTGTGGCTTTGCTCATTATTGAGTTATTGACACGTTTGTGATATGGAGCAGTAACCCACGAAAGGATGTGCTCAAAGTGCTGCTATTTGTGTTGAATTGTCAACACGATTTTCTTCTTCTACTTTTGACACACCGGGAGCAGTACCGCAGATGAAATGCTACCACAGGCCTCCTGTAGCCGTTGATTCAGGTGCCCCAGATCCTAGATTTTCACAGAGTACACCATAGCCTTTAAACGGCCCCAGAGCTAGAAGTCCAAGGGACTGAGATCTGGAGACCTTGGGGTGGGCATTCCACTGGGCCACAGCGGCCAATCTACTTCCCAGGAAACCGTTCATTGAGGAACGTTCGTACCTGACATGCGTAATGTGGTGGTGTACCATCTGGCTGGAAGAACTCATGTGCCAGCTTCATGTGCGCAGAGAGTGATACACATCATAACGTAGCAGTTGCGGTACCCAGTGGAATATAGGTTTTCATTGATAAAGAACTGCCCAACTATCTTCGTACCCCATATCCCACACCACATCATCTGTTTTTGTGTTCCAACACATTTGGAATGTAACCAGTGTGGGTTACATTCGGACCAGTAGCGGTGGTTTAGTTTGTTAACTTCACCATTTACATAAAAGTTTGCCTCATGACTGTATAGAACCTTCTGTGGGAACTGTGGGTCCTCTTCCAGTTGTTGTGTTGCCCACTTTGCAAATTCAATGTGCCTGTCTGGATCATCTTCGGTAGGATGTTGTAACAGCTGGATCTTTTAAGGGTACCATCTATGTGTAGCCGGTATCCATTGAATGGACGTTCAAACGAGGCCACACTTTAGGGACACAAGTTGAGTTCTATGCTGTGGGCTCCTGGTAAATGCTGCAAGGACAGCCACTAATGTTTCTTCATTGGTGAGAGTTTTCATAGATCCAGATTTGGGCTTATCCAACACTGAACCAGTAGCACGAAATAAAGCAGTTTGCTAACTGTGATCTGGAAGAGGGGTGGCCTAGTAGGGTTTTTTACATTGAAGTCTGCAGCAATGACCCAGGTACTGCGTTTACCAGACATCAACACAAAGTCTGTCTGCTCCTCATCAGTTAACCTTTGCAACGTCCATGGCTGTCAATAACTCGACAATGAATAAATCTATGTTAAAAATGAGCACAACATTGTTTTACTTTTGCAATTCTCAATGTGGTTGATGTCACATGACCCCCTTAAAAATGTTCCTTAGTCTCCTTATTCATCCACTTATTTCACCACTCCACAACTATTTGATGAATTTCACCTGTACAATTAATTTAGCAGATTTCATCATGATTTTCCATGTCTTTATGGGACAAAAATATAAAGACGTATTAACATATTCAAATAGGATACTTTAGCATACGGGTAAATGATTTTTGCATTAAATTTATATTCTGTTTTTCTTTTGTTTTTACATGATCTATCCACATATTTTCCCATAAAAATCAAAACATACCAGGCAATTTTTTTCTTGCCACTGTTGCATCAGCTTGTTCATTTTGGCTTCAGGATCAAAAACTGTGATGCTGCTTTGAGACGATGCACTGTTTTAAAAAACAGTATATAAATAAACTTAAAATAAACTGTAAAGAAAATTTGAAATTCTTAGGAAAGGGACAGGTAAAGATTTCTGTACCTTTACGTTGTTGGCGTCAGTAATTTTTGCTCCAGCTAGGACCGGTCGCATTTAAACAGAATTAATGCGGACAGCATAGAAATCCCACAAGCAACTGTGTCTGCATTTAAGATCTTATATTTACAATTATAATGAAATTAGAATAGCTATAACAACTTCTCCTGGTATAACGCAGAGATCTGGTATTGACACCCTTACTACTTCATGCAAGGTGATGTCATTTCCATTGTGTTACGAAGCTCTTGTTTAGTTCAGGTTCAAACCAATAATGCCGTTGCTTAGTTTGGTATTAGTAGACATGGCTCAAAAAATAGGAAAGACATACTAGGTAATGATGTGGTATCACTTTATAAAAAATAAATAAATAAATAAAACCTGACATAATTTAATGTTGGTGATATTCAAAGTAAAAAATATTTCATTAATATATTTAAGTAGTAAGACGTCATTATTTTTTATAATAATCATGTTGTTGTTTTACAGGTTCTTTAGCCAGTTCTATCTTTGATCCTTACCATGCTCTAGTTGGTGCATCAGGAGGTGTTTATGCTCTGATTGGTGGTTATTTCATGAATGCAGTTGTGGTGAGTTTTTTTATTTTATTTTATTTTTTTATTTTATTTTATTAAATTAAGTAGTAGTATTTGACACAAGTTTTTTAACCTACAAAGAATTAAGGGGTGCAATTTTTTATTATAGGAACACTAACTGTGAGGAATAGGATCGAAGAAAATCACATTGTATAATTTGTAAATAATTAATTTGCATTTTAATGCATGAAATGAGTATTTAATATAATAGAAAAACAGAACTCAATATTTGGTACAGAATCTTTTGTTAGCCGTTACAGAGGTCAGGTGTTTTCTGTACTTGACCAAGATTGTACAATGCAGCTGGGATTTCAGGGCTGTTGCTGGGAAACATTGAGTTTTAGGTACTACTAAAGATTTTCTGCCGAATTTTAATCCATGGTGGTGTAGTGGGTTACTAAAGGTCATCTTTGAGACTTCTGTCCCATCTCTCTTTAGAATATTATCACAAGCCGTGTGTACTTTAGCGATACTGGTTTACAAGTCAGCAATTATAGAATTCCAGGAACCTCATTTATTGAACCAGTAATAGAATTTAAAGCATAAGAAATGTATTTAACTGTCAATTATATAAAATTGTACAAGATTATATTCAATATATGAAACGTTCCTTGATGTCTCAGTGTGAGACAGATAATGATTTTTGGCCAGGGCGCTACATTAATAGGTGCATTTATGCGTCTTTTCTGTAATGCTATATAGAATTCAGGATAACTTACATTTTCTGTCCTATTGTTAAATAGAACTTCAGAGAGATGATTCCTCTGCTGGGAGTCTTTCGCATCTCAGTGATTCTTCTCATTGGTTTGTTTCCATACACACAGTGTATATTCCTGCATTTTCGTCACTAAACAATAAGTTTCTGACTACATTAATCTTAATAACTAGTCTGTAAGTTGTAAAGCATATTTACAGTACTCTTAATTGAAAACAAATAACAATAAAACAATTTGCATTGTTTAATGACTGCTGTAACATAACCATACATGTTATTGCAATGCTAGACAAATAAAGATACAGTACGTTTTCCTAAACAGTGTTAGTCACTAATACTGCTGTAATCAGTGTGTAGCAAAATAAGAAGTAAATGAAATTTTTTTGGGAGCAAGCCTAGTTTAATTATATTATTAAAATAGGTTTTATTTGATCTGCTTGTCAAAGTAAATACAATTTCAATGAAATACAATTTTTATTTTTTTTGTTTTATATTCATACCTAGTCATATGTGTCGTTTTCATGTAGAACGATATCATTCTTGTTTTTAATTATTTACATTCCACAGATATCATTATTTTTTCTGAGCATGAGCTAAGAAAAAACCAGGTTATGAGTAACTTTGAACCTGGTTAAGTTTTGGAAGTAGGCAAATTTGCAACACAGTCCCTTTGTTGTCTATTTCCTTTATGTTAGACAGTAAAAGGCTATTTATTGTAGTGATTTCTCAGTAAAATGTTTCTGATTGGGTTATTACCTTAATATTTTCACTAGATGTCACTAACAACCCAAGTAATCCTTACGTCCGCCTCAGTTTCTCTAGGCTGCACCCCAATCATTAGCCGTAATAATTTGAACAGGGGTCACTTATGTGTACAGGTACAGGTAAAAAAATTGAATATCATGAAAAAGTTGATTTATTTTAGTATTTACAAATCAAAAAGTGAAACTTGTTTATTTATATTCATTCATTCCACAAAGACTGTTATATTTAAATTTTGATGATTACAACTGACAAGTAATGAAAATCCCATATTCATTATCTCAGAAAATGTAAATGTTACTTAAGAGCAATAAAGAAAACTTATTTTTAGAAGTGTTGACCGACTGAAAAGTATAAACATGTAATGTGTGAGCATGTACAGCATTCAGTATTTAGTTGGAGTTCCTTTGGCCTGTATTACTGCAGCAATGCAGGGTAGCATGGAGTTTGTGGCACTGCGCAGGTTTTATGCGAGCCCTGATTGCACTGATAGTGCCCTGCTCTTTTAGATTGAGTATGGCGTATCATCTTCCTCTTCACAAAACTCCATAAATTTTCTTTGGGATTTGAGTCAGGTGAGTTTGCTGGCCAATTAAGAACAGTGATATCATGGCCCTTAAACCAGGTACTGATAGATTTGGCACTGTTTGCAGTTGCCAAATCCTGTTGGAAAATGAATTCGGGATCTCCATAAATTTGGTCAGCAGCAGAGAGCATTAAGTGCTCTAAATCTTCCTGGTAGATTGTTGCATTGACCTTGGACCTCATAAAACACAATGGACCAACACCAGCAGATGACATGGCACCCCAAACCATCACTGACTGAAAATTGTACACTGGAACTCAACCAACATGGATTCTGAGTCTCTCTTTTTTTTTTTTAGAATTTAGAATAGGTTTTGTTTCATAATCCTCTCCAGGGTGCGGCTATCCCTATTGCTTGTACACTTTTTTTCCGACTACATCTTTTTCTTCCCTTCTCCTCTCTATTAATGAGCTTGGACACTGAGCTCTGTGAACAGCCAGCCTCTTTAGCAATGACCTTTTGTGTCTTGCCCTCAGTGCAAGGTGTGAATGATTGTCTTTTGGACAACTGTCAGCAGTCTTCCCCATGATTGTGTGGCTCACAGAACTAGATTGAGAGACCATTTAAAGGCCTTTGCAGGTGTTTTAAGTTAATCAGCTAATTAGCAGAGGCACCAAGTCTGGCACCAAGTGTCTTCAATATTAAACAGTTTTTTCACAATATTCTTATTTTATGAGATATTAAATTTGGGATTTTTATAAATTGTCAGTTATGATCTTCAAATGTAATAAAATATAAATATGTGAACTATATTAGTCTAAGTTTAATGAATGAATATAATAAACAAGTTTTACTTTTTAAATGGAATTACTGAAATATTACCAGTTAATTTTTATCACGCTCCAGTTGCCAATATTAGTAATAGAGCCAATAAAATCAACCAAAGGAGAGTTGTTTGTAGCATTGTGCAAAGTGGCATGCTTAGCATGTCTTTATTGAAAAACCAATATTGTATATGGCCAAAAAAGGAACTCCTACAGTATTATCTTGTCAAAAAAAGCCAGTCTAAATTAATGTGGATTAACAAAGTTACCACCATACATGTTTATAAATACCTCCACTTTTTAAAATAAATGGCATAAATATTATTTGCAGCAAAGGGATATTCCATTCAATAACAGGTGTAATTGTGTGCATGCATGTAACTTCTCTGCAGTTTTTTTTAAATAGATAAAAGCATATTTGTGGCAGAAGCTAATAAGTTATCCAGCCCAGCAATATGGGGCTCAAATATTGCTATGAATATTGCTGAAACATATCAAAAATATATATCTTTACATTATAGGCTTAATTAAAATTAGCCTATACTCGGTAGGAGAGTACAGTTCAAAATGTAGTCACTGCCAACACTTCAGAATATTGTCACTTTCTGACAGTTTAATGTCCTATTTTTGTGCAGTTCCTTACATATTTCTTAGATAACAAGAATACAATAATAAGATGCAGGTTTAATTAATGTCAACTATTATTTTAAATCTTAATGCAGTAGAAGATTGTAGAGCTTAATTTAAGGAACATTGGTTACATGACTTTTATTAAATGTTTGTCTTACTAACATTGGCTTGATTGTTCTATAGTGGGGACAGATGTTGGTTTTGCCCTCTACAGAAGATTTATAAGTCATGATTCTGCATTACAGGTAAGAGGTTAAAATTTTGGTACTAAATGAAATTTGTAAATTCTGCATAATTTGATCAATTCTACCTTAAATCTTTATTCATACCCTCTGTAGGGTACACAACATAATTTTAGCCCTGATGTTCCAATCATCGACAATTCAGCTGACATATTAAATGCATTTGGGTGCAAAAAGCCATTTACTCAGCACTGACTAAAACACAATATGTGAAGTTTTTAAAGATGCAGTTAAACTTTTGCTGATGCACCAACAAATCTAGCAGGCTGTGTATTGAAAATTTCTTAGCAGCTCTGATTGAGTGTAAACTTGGGAAAGGCATTTAATATTACATGGTCTAACAATGAAATAACATTGTTAAAATTGTGTCAGAAGGATCTGTCCTTTTTATGTTTAAAAAATCAAAATTATTATTATGGTATTGGAAGAATGGAAACTATATTTAAATATACATTAATTCTTATGTCATTTATATATTGCTGTGATTAGACATACAGCACACTGGGGACCAAACTGGGGACTGGTGATTCCAACTGGTAAAACAAAGTTTGTAGGATGTGACACTGATTTATAATATAGTGGCAAACCACATGAATGTATATGAGAAGGCGCAAATTTGAAAGTGGTCAGTTTCTGTACTGTTAAAGACGCACAGGAATTTAAGCTTAATAACTTTTTTTATAAACTACTGAAGGGCAGCTGTTCGGATAATTTGTTCTAACAAGTAACAAAGTTTGGCAGCAAAGGAGGGACCAAAAAAACATGCGGAAACTGGGCATAATATCGTGTGTGCATTCACAAGCATTTGCAGACTATTTACAAAAATCTAAAAAAAAAAAAAAAAAAAATATATATATATATATATATATAACACTTTCTTATTATTTTTACAAATTTTTTATACTGTATAAACTTTTTAAATGAAAAAAAAAGCATGTTAAATCAGAGTGTAATGCTTCACTTAATGAAGAATAAAATTTAACAGTTTTCTTTAAAGTTATAAAAAAAAAACATTTTGCAAGTTGTTTGATGGGCTACTTTACTTTTTTGTAAACAAATACCTTGTGAAACTAAAAACCAGATGCTTCATGTTTCATTTCTTCACTTTAGGTCTCGTTTGTAGCTCACATTGGAGGAGGAATAGCAGGAATGACCATTGGCTATGTTTTCTTTAGCAACTACAACCAAAAGCTACTCAAGGATCCACGTTTCTGGTTTTGTATCGTGGGATACATAGTATTTCTAATTTTTGCTGTCTTCTTTAACATATTTCTTTCTCCAGCACCTCGTTAATGAGACTTTTAGAACTGTGATACTGAAAAGCAAGGTTTTAATTGTAAATCTCTGTTTAAGGATTTCAGGGACATTTTCTTATGATGGTTGAATTTTTCAGGCTGCCTGTCTATTTAAACTTTAATGCAGTCTGGGATTCTATTTAGTTTACAGATGTTAAAAGTATATGGCTCAAATGCTAGCATATAGTACATGAAATCTGATTCACCCATGGTGGATATTTCATGTTTGAAATTTCAAGTTATTCCATATTCAAGGGAGTGAAGCTAAAACAGCATGCAGTGCTTAAGTATAGAATTATTTTTATTTATAAAAAAAGTTATTAATGAGTGTTAAATGTGGCCAATACCCCAAAATCCAACATTGGATTTTAATGAGGCAAAAAACCCTACTGAATATCTATATCTATATCTATAAAAATCCGATTATGATATAGATAAACAAATAAGCACAAATTATATTGATGATGATGTAGAAAAACCTCCTGAAAACACAAACTGGCTTAATTAAATGTTTACCTGTCCTGGTTGTACAATTAAGCACAAGCTCATATCTTAAATAATATCGTTAACATAATATACTGTAGATTTGAACAAATTTAACTAAAGCCTTTTTAAATGTTTTCCTTACAGCCAAGTACATACTGGTTGGATCTTAATCCTAGTCCTAATGCCCCAAGTCCCCTTAAATTAATGATAGTACAATGCTGCAAATTTTATACTTGTAGCCACTACTTATTATTCCCTTATTTAAATATAATGAGCTAACTGAATTGCCTTTGCTTGTATATCTCAGGTCTGCCAAAGACTACTACACTGCTTACCGCGGCTTTTGGCAAAACAAGTTCTTACATGATCACAACACTATTTATTGTTACTCCTCGGTTTGGCATAAACCGTTAGTATTGCTAATTAAAAAAACACAGATGCCTTTTATATGTACTGTAAACAACAAAGATTTACATGCAAAAATATATTTGTACAAATGCACAAATATGTATTTAAAACTTTGCAGAACAGTCCTTTGTTGAAGACAACATAAAAATTGTTGGATTTTTTAAAGGAATTGATAATTTTATGGTTGAGCCCTGATGACACATGTCATTATCTGTATAATCTACATTATAATGTGTCATATAGTTCCTAGGTTTTAATATCAAAGTGTTTTAAACAGGTAAATAAATGGTAATCAATGTACATATGAACAGATTTAAAAAAAAAAAAATTTAAACTTTTTTCTGTTTAGTACAGTTAAGTCAGTTAAGAGGAAATCTGGCTGTACTTTTAATTGTGGATGGTTATGGGGTTTTATTTATTTGTTTTTATTTTCAATCTCAAGACTATTTTGTGTTTATAGTGAAATAAGTTGCATTAAATGTCATTGCCATTAAATGCATGACAATTCGATTGAGAAGTATGTAAATATTTTGTATTTGATTCACTTATTCCTACATGCTCAGGGAAGCACAAGGTAGCAACTTATATCTACCTATTTTAGGTCTGTGCCAAACTAAACAAATGAGCCTAAAAGAATGTTAAAACTTAGGTTTAAGCTAAACAACATAGTGATTGTAGTGGTAATGTACAGTTATACATTTAGTTTCATGCAAATGTTTGGACACAGCAGCTGAAATTACACTTTGTGTTAATTTGTTAAATTCCTTACATCTCCTATAGACATAAAACTTTACTGCAGCTCTTCATAAAAATGTTAAATGCACCATTTCCATTTATTCAGTTTGATTTTACCCCATTATGGTAAATTCATTACAGGAAGTGGACATTTAAATGTAAAGAGCATTGAGCTGTGAAGAGGAAGTGTTTTCCTTTAGATGTAAAGTGTTTTTTCATGCTTTTTGTATTTGAATGTTTGTAGAAATTACTTTTCAAATGCTTCAGGTTTTTCAGTTGTTAATTTTTATTTGCTTGAGTTGGATGTATAAATGGTACTTATGGTGCAAATTAAACTTATTGTCCAAAGTAAGAGGGTTGGTTTGTTGGTAAAGAAACTTATAACTAGGTCAATATTTATCATTTGGTAAAGGGAGATTAAGATGATCAGTTTGTAATATCTGTATGATCTTGGATATGCAGGTGACCAAGACTGATTTAAAGCTATGTAAACTACAATGTTTTTCTCATCATGTCTTGTTTTATAAATTTCAATTAAGATGTCACATAACATCTGGGTTTCTTGCATCATTTTTAATTTTTAAATGTTTAATGTTTATTAAACCTTTTTTTAAAAAATGCTGTCAACAATATTTTGTTATGTTTTACAGGCTTAACATTAGACTTTTGTACATTTGAATGATGTGTTGAATTTTTAAAAATTTGGAAAGTAGAAACTTTTTTAACATGAGGCAATGATAGTAATTCAAGACATTTGGTCCATCCTTGCAGTCAACACACACATATACTCACACTGTGTGAACTTAGCACATGTGCCTGGAGCTGTAAGCAGCTGTTTACATGGTGCTTGGCAATTGGGGTTAGGTGCCTTGCTCAAGGACCCTTAAGCCTTAGTACTTAGAGGAATCAAACCAGGGACCTTCAGATCACAAGGCTGGTTCCTTAATCACAAGCCCACGACTCTCCTGATGAGTGGTTCTGATACGAGGCACTTACTGTTATGTAATGCAAACTAACCACAATACAGAATTTCACAATATCTTGTTTTAAATCTTGTTCGATTTACTATTTAGGTCAATTATACAACAGGATTTTTTTTGTTAAAGATGGCGGAGAATCAGTTTATTTATGTAACTATTATTTTGCGCAATGTTTCATGAATAACTGAACTCACAAAACAATCAATGAATTTAAATGATTTATTTGCCACATAAAATGGTTTATGCAACACACCTTAATTACAAACTGTTTTGTTGGACTGGACTTGTTCTGACAATCGAAGAATAATTTAAAACCACAGACAACAGACAAGTTTCTGCAACTTTTGTTTAGGAGCAATAATCAGCCTTTAAACATACAGTGGAGAAAATGAATTGAGTATTGAATTTGTTAACATAATTCTCAATAAATTTAGTTCTGATGGGCTATTAAAATAAAGGTTTCAGTGGATGTCGGTAAACATCAAAGTAAAATCTACACATACAAAGAATTAAAAATAAAATATGGTTGTAATTAATGTGAAACCACACAGGGTATTTAAAAAAATAAAGTATTGGACACATTGAGGAAAAAAGTTGCAAAAAGTAATGGATTGTCGAACAACAAAAGAACAGCAAAAATCTGTCAGTATTCTGAAAGCAATCCGGTCCCTATGAGTGCAAGTTAAAATCAGCTGCAAGATGAATTGATGACCTATAAAAATGTTTCTCATTACAACAGTGTCACACAAAAAGCATTTAGTGATGGTTAAAATCAAAGATCTAACACAACATCTTTGAAAATGTATTGTTGTAAGACATCCTGTAGTTGTTGGTTACAAACATATTTCCAAAATTCTAAATGGTTTAGTAAGAGTTACTGGGGCTAGAAGTAGAAAAAACATAATTTCACTATAAATCACCAATCCATATAAAACGGCATTTCATTGTTTTATATGTGCAATGAAACTAAAGGTCTAGAATTCTATTCTATTCAATGACCAGGTGCTCCTTGTAATTTTTTTTGACAGTCAGAATTATAATCAGATTAATTGTTCAAGAGCAAAAGGACTATGAAGAGCTTTAAAAATACCTGGAAGACCAGGTACTGTTGTTTATGTTGTGATAGATATTATACTTTATTGATCCTGAAGGAAATTATGCAGTCAGTAGCATGTACATTTCAAAAAATTGTAAACTAATTGAATAATAATTGTGCTAAAATGTATAAATAAAACATGCAAAAATAGTGTTTTTAGTATATGAATACAAATATTTGTTTGTTAAGTGTTCAAAAGTTGTCACTAAAACTGCTCCTTTAGTCCAAAATGATGGCGTGCAGTGGGTGACCATCATCATCCATGACAGAGAGCAGTTTAAGTGTCCTATTCTCTGCCACCTTAAGCACAGACTCCAGTTTCACCCAAACCACTGACTCAGCTCGTTTGACCAGCTTGTCAAGTCGCCTCTCATCTATCTTTTTTGTGCTTCCTCCCCAGCAAACCACAGCATAGAAAAGACAACTGGACATCATGATAAAGTGTCATAGCAATTATATGAGAAGCCATGTGCTTAAATGAACACACACCTAATGAACACACATACAATGAAAATAGGAGGCGATCAAGTACTAAGGCCTGGGGCACTACAGTTTTTGCATCCATGCCACTGTAAAAAACTTGCCTATGTATTTTAGCAATGTTCAAAAAGAGTGGACAGTAGAATCTGATGGGTCACTTTGTCATAGGCCTCAAAAAGGATGAGTATGTCAACCAAAAACCGAAATGCTGACTCTGTGAAACAACCACATTTGATGCTGATCTGGTTGGGAACATTTGTGACAGAACATCACCTTTAAGTGTTAAAGTGATATATAGGCCTGTTGCTTTTGACTAGATCTTTGGTCAAGTACCGGTATAACCCTAGCCTGCCTAAAAGTATCTGGAAATTTGTCAGTGGGAAGTGAGAAGTTGGCAATTTGAGTACTGGGGTGACGTAGATGGATATAGAGTAGAGTAAGTGAAAGGGGTGGAGTTAATTGGTGATAAATACCAATATAAGTTTTTGCTGCAAAATTTAATACTTAGAAATTATTCACACATACAAAAGGTATGCAGTATTATGCATGTGATTTTATTTAAACAAAACATTTTAAGATAAAATACAGTAGTAAAATCTGTTTTTTACATTCATTTAACATTTTTATTTAAATCACATTAAATTTATATTTTTGTTTTGCGTTTTTAAGATACCAATACATTTATACAGCACATTTATACAATGTGTAACCAATGTGCCACACCTCACTGTTGCTTCTCAAAACACCCTAAATGCCAATATAAACTGATATTATATGTAAACAAAATTATGTGAAAAAGTGATAGTTGATAGCTTTAGTAATGTAACTGTTAAATAATCTGGTTTTAATTCCAGAAGTAGCAAGTTTCATACTTATACCACAATGCTTGCAGGGTTCTAAATTAATTTTAAATAACATATACGAATGATTTAATGTATTAAAAACAGGAAATGTAATTGCTTTATCAGACATGGAATTTCACAGGCTACTTATCACGTCTGCACACTGCCTACTAGTATTTTAACTAAGTTTTATCTAATAATTGTTGTTGCATGTGCGTGGCTAAAGGTTACACATGGTCTTGAAGTTAACAATTTGTTATTCTTCTGCTTAATCCTATACCAGGGTTGGGCTGGGGTTCCCCATGCCCATCTATAGAATGTCGCTCGGCAGATACACTCAGGACAGTGCGTCAATCAAACACACTATACGGGGCAATTTAGAGCATTCAATTAACCTTAAATCCATGTTTTTGGACTGTGGGACGAAACCCACGTGGACACAGGGAGAACGTAGAATTCAAACCGGGTGAAAGCCACCATGCCACCCTGATCAAATATATTTTCTGTCATTTCCAATATATCCATATCCATCTATTACATGTTTTCTCTTAAGAATCATTAAAACCATCTAGAATCATCTTAAAACCATACATTATATATTTTTGTGTATTAATGGTTTGTGGTCAAATCATAACTACAGGTAAATATAAACTATTAGTATATTAACAGTATATCATCAGTTTAGGGTCTTATATTCAGTCGATTTTTGTAAATTCATATCATGGAGTGAAATTCAAAGCAGGTAAAATGCCAGGTCATGTTATTTTAGGCGAAACAATCCTGATTTGCAAATACATATGTCCTTTCTTTGATCTTTTTAAATGCCACACCCTCTGCTTGCATACGAAAGTTTATTGTTACATTCGCTGTCAATCCATATTTTGCCAGTTTGTCACTGATCTAAAAAAAAAAAAAAAGGATTAGTCATATAACACCTAATCAAATGAACGCTCCAGTGCATAATCTCAGAAAATATAAAAGTACTGCAAAACAACATGAAAAACGAGCCTATATCGTAAAAATGTCGTGGAATGTTAAGTTAGTTTTATGGTTTAGTGAAATGTGTTGTGGAAATTAAATTTACCGTCTCCCAAATTAATTTTAGTGCTGCAGGGTCATTTATATTCCCATTCGACGTAAGCTTCAACTTCAGGATCTGCTGTTTTCTGCCGGGGACTGAGAAAAGATACACATTTGTTATTTGATTCGCACATGCACGTGCATGTGGACAACATTTTGAGAACTTTAACTGACCTGTGCGACAGAAGAACGGTCTTAAATCCGAGCAAAGTGTAGAAGCTGCTAGACCATTAGTTTGAAAAACACAAGTTTCATTTGCCGGAGCACTACCAGGTTGACCAGTCATCCACATGATTGTGGACACATTGGTCCGGTCTGACCATTTCCATGAGTCTCTGTGCAGTCCAAACCAGGTTGCACCTGGAATTGCTTTTTGTGTATTGGTGATTTCAGTGGCACTTCGAGCACTGGCTAGATCAGTGTGATGCAGTCTGCAGTATGCTTGAGCATCAGGCCATGATACAGCATTAGGGTAGTAAATGTAGGTGTTGGTGTTAACTGTAAAGATACAAAAACCAACCATTAATTGGGAAATATTTCGATGAAATTTCATGTACTGCCATTGGAAAAAACGTTTTTTTGTTTATTACCATCAAAACACAAAAAATTCTTTAGTGCTGAACAGGCTGTATTAAACCAAACCCATGGAGTTGTTCCTGCACATGCATCGGTTCCAACTGCACTAGGCTGTGTCACTCCCCACTTTGTTACTTTGCCCAGTGGTTCATTTTGGTAGGACCAGCGCCAGGTGCTCATGTTAAGAGACAGACCAATCCAAGCACTGTCGGTGAAATTTTTGCGTTCTGCTTCAATTAGAAGTTGCTTTTTGTCTGCTGCATTTTCAACTGTAGCTAAATCACTGTTCATAGCCCGACAGTATGCCTGTGCGTTACTCCAAGTAGTACTTTCCTGGACCAGAGTGTACTTAAGAGCAGAAAAAACGAAAGGGATGACTCCTGCAAAAGACACAAAAAAGTGTTTGAGTCCCACACTCTGGACAGACATTTTGCATTAAAAAATATCAGGTTTGTTACTGTCAACATATTAAATATGTTATAATTTTTTTAACATTTTATTTGTATTATCATCCCATAGCTAAACTCCACCTAAAATGAGAACACTGAACACCATGTAGTATTATGCTGTGCATAATACTACATGGTCAAAATCATATCAACATCATGCTTACAACTTGACTTTTTAATTCCAATAAAGGGCAAATATATCACAGTCTGCGTAATTATATAGCACTCTGAACATTTTAAAGTACCCATATTTCATTTAGGAAAATGGCTGTAACATTTCCTGGTATAAAAAAGAAACTTCAAGAGGGACCAGTGTGTATGTGTATATGTGTATATATGTGCTTAAAGACCTCCTCCCACATATTACAGCACTTTTTCAAAAACATTATAAACTCATACCTTAAAATAGGCCATGTCTCTAAAAACCTAAAATGTGCAATCATTAAACCACTACTTAAAAAAAAACAACCTGGATCCTTTAATTCTGTCCTACTACAGGCCAATGTCCAACCTTCCTTTTATCTCTAAACCCTTGGGAAAAATGTATGTAACCAACTGAATTGCCATATTCTATCTAATAACATTTATTACGTTTATCAGTCAGGTTTCAGGTCTCACCATTGCACCAAGACAGCATTAATAAAAATAGTAAAGGATTTATTGTTGTCTTTTGATAATAACCATATCTCTTTCCTTGTCTTATTAGATCTTTATGGAGCTTTTGCGACTATAGATCATAGCATCTTACTGAATAGATTAGAAAACACTGTAAGTGCTACAGGATCTTTACTCCAGTGGTTTAAATCCTATCAGAGTGAGATCACTTTACTTGTGTTAACAGTCAATGTTATGACCTCGCAAAACATAACTATTGGTTCCACAAGGGTCAGTTCTGGGACAACTCCTATTTGCCCTTTATATGCTCCCACTGGGATCAATTATTCATAAGCACTGAATTAGCTTCCACTCTAATATAGATGATACACAGTTGTACATTTTGGCTAAACCTAACGATATTCAGTCAATCAGTAAGCTTGAGAACTGTATTAAAGAAGTTAAACTGTGAGTGTCAAACAACCTACTACTTCTTAATTCTGATAAAACTGAGGTACTTATAGTTGGTCCTAAGGAAAAAAGACCCAGTTCATCTGTAAATAATCTAGGAGTTATTATTATTGATTCTGATCTCTCCAATACTAAACAAATTGACAATATTGCTAGAATTGCATTTTCTCACCTCCACAGCATTTAGAGGCTAAGAAATATACTCTCCTTTCAAGATGCAGAGAAGCAAATTCATGCTTTTATAAGCTCCGTGGTTATGGTGTTGGGCTAGCAATCTAAGGGTTGTGGGTTCAAATCTCAGGTCCCCTAAAGTTACCAATGTGGGTCCTTGAGCAAACCCTTAACCATCATTGCTCCAGGGCAGCTGTATGTAACCCTCTGTTTTGACCCCAACTAATAATTATTATACTTGTTAAGTCACTTTGTATAAAAGAGTCTTTGAAATGACCAAATATCAGCCCTGTGTTATCAAACTTGCACTGGCTTCCAGTTAAGTTTCACATTTATTGCAAAATCCTATTAATTACATAAAAAGTCTGTATAATCAGGCTCCACAGTATCTGCGTGAACTCATTCAGTATTATAAACCAACATGCAAACTCCGCTCTCAAGGTGCTGGTTTACTTTTAGTTTCTAGAATAAATAAAGTTTCTGCTGGTGGAAGAGCGTTCTCCCACAAGGCTCCTTAAACTATCAATTTTTAAAGTAGATTAAAAACATATCTGTTTACATTTGAATTTATGAAATGTAATTCCCAATAGATAAAGGTGTAGATCTCAAGTTTGGCTATGTGAGGTTTGTGGCCTGGGCTAGTCTCTGCTTGCATTTCACCTCCTCACCATGCTTATCATTAGTAAAGGGCGTGGCGCTAAAATGATGTTATTTCAGGGAGCCCTTTAAACTGCAGTATCTGCCCCTTTTAGTTCTGCTGCTCTAGTCAGTTATGCTGGAGTCACATGCTGCACTGTGTGGCAATCATACACAATTAAATATTTACGGTGCTTTAT
>JAOUQT010005255.1:0-12433 GCA_025769995.1 Xyliphius kryptos | reverse complement strand
GCAAACTCCACCCAGATAGGGATTCGAACCGGGAATCCCCAGCGCTGAGAGGTGAATGTGCTAACCACTAAGCCACCGTGCGGCCCGTCGGTGATTTAGTCAATCATTAAATTATTACGTCAGTCATTCAGTGAGTCATTAAGTAAATTATTTAGTCATTCAGTCAGTGGGTCAGTAAGTGTGTAGGTCAGTTAACATTTATTAATTCAGCCATTTAATAGCCTCTTGCTCACAGCTCTTACCCTCTGTGTAGTAAGCAGTATGCAGTTTTGAACAGGCACAGCTGGGGCAGTTTGTTTGAGGTACACATCAGAACAACATGGTGAAATATGTGCTTCCTGTATGTCATCAGTCATCCAATATACATGTGCTGTGAGGTTTCACACATTCAGTCTGGTCTGTCTCTCTGAACAAAAGGTCAAGTGAGACTTTGTCGTCTGAATGACCCTCTCTGTGACTGTTCTTTATCACACTGCTTATATTACTGCAGAAATGAAGGTTGGCTTTTTCTCAGTTCTGAATAATTTACACCCCTCACCACTGAGCTAGAGACAGAGATTTAGTAAATACTCTAAAAACGTGTACACTCTCTCCAGCACGTTCCTCTTCACAAGGTGCAAACTGCCAACACTACATAGATGAGTGTCCTGGGATCCCGTGAACGTTTCGGGCGCTAGCAGAAACACCCAGTGCGCCAGTGAATCGTTGGGCACACACACACACACACACACACTTCAGAAAGTATGGCTGTGGGCTAGATAGTTTCCAATCATTACTTGGCGGGCCACAACAATGTTGAAAATAATAGGTGCTCTTAAAATGACCAAGCAGACGCACAGGACACAAGACGTTCAAGAGGGCTGATGTGGGGGAAATTTGTGGACTGACCATTGGGGGTGCTATTAATTAAATAGGGGCAAATTAGAGCAGTCAATTAACCTTGCATCCATGTTTTTAACTGTAATTAAGGAACCAGCCTTGTGGTTCGATTCCTCTGTGTGTAGGCGAAATACATCACTTTATCAGTTTTACACATACAGTATGGGATTCATTACAACAGAGAGTCGGCTTCTCATGTAACATCGGTGCCTTTTCACAGACGCACTCGAAAGTTGTAGAAATACCTCCTAGAAGAAGAGTACTGACTGAGAGTGGGATTTATTCTCCTGCGGGTGTAATGTATAGTGTGATGTATATGTAAACAGTCGGCAACTATAAACAGCTCATCCCGTTTCTTTCCCTCGTTCCGTCATTGCTCCTTCACGCCCACGTGTTTCTCACTAACAATCCTCTTACTGAACTCAGGTTACTCAGGTATCAGGCTCCAAATAAACCCCATTCCTTATGGGATTTGGCTCGAGGTTCCTGATTTCCTCCTCACATGTTTCTATTATTCAGACAAAGCCTTAAACACAATTCACAAGTTAGATGTTATTAGTCATAAAGTGATCTATTTTGCCTAGAGGACTTACACACAGAGGAATTAGTCCTCCACATTTAACTCATCCGTGCAGTGAGACAACTACATTAACACATACTGAGTAAATTGAGCACACATCCTCGGAGTGGTGGACAGCCTTGTATATGGCACCCAGGAAGCCATTGGGGTTGGGTGCCTTGCCCAAGGGCTCTTAAGCCATATTATTTGTTAGAATTGGGAACTTAATCAGGGACCTTCAGATAGCAAGGCTGCTTTCTTAACCACAAGACTACGACTCTAACCAGCAACAACCCCAATGGAACCTTTTAATTTATCCAGCCTTGGGATGGGCATTGCGAGTGCACTGATGCGTTACACAATGTCGGCCCACAAGCTTCTGAAATACTCTTTACAACAGGGATATTTAATTAGAAATTAGTACGGTCCAATTAGAGGAAATTTTGTCAGGCCAAGGTCCAGACCATCCTAATTTCTAACTTTTGTTATGATTTATAACTGACGGTTGAAACAATTACAAATGTCGTTTAGTATATTTTAACCACGTTTATAGTTTTGAATGCTAATCTGAATACATTATTTATAAACATTAAACCAATTTTTTTCATGTAAAGTAAAATGAAGAGCTATATAAAAGAAATATATTGGTTTTGGAAACAAAAGGGCTCCATTAAGTGCATGCTAATAGAAAAAGTAAATAAAATGGCAGCCTTCTTGCTAATTTGATTTCACATTATATTCAACTCTTGTATTTCTCTTAGTTTTCGATTTGGACTTTTCTTTTTTTAGAGCATGTCGTCTGAATAAGCCTTTCTTTGACTTAATTTATCCTCTAGCCGCTGCTTCTCTGCACAGATCACATTGGCTGAAAAACACCTTTGGTTATCTGATTGTGCACGCAATTGGTCTGCTAACTGCACAGCAAAGCCTGTACCATAAAGATAAGACTTCTGCCCATTCAAAATTTGTCAGATGGCCTATATGTCTTAAAATAAAGGAGACTCATTTCAAAATAATAAATAACACATATCCTGTAGCTGTGCTTCTTGAAAAAAAAATTGAATTAGAAATTAATTCATGAGTCTTTTGCAAATCAGATGACTAATCCCTAGATCAGGGGTCGGCAATCATGTATGCCCATGGTCCAGATATTTTCCAATCATTACCTGGCGGGCCACAAACACGGGAAGAAGGCGGGGTTGATAATCAATATGGAAAATGATAGGCGATCTTGAAATAACAAAGGAGATGCACAGGGCACAAGATGTTCAAGAGGGCTGATGTGGACTGACCTTTCGGAGAACTGATACTTTATCAAAAAGTATCAAGAGAAAAGTTAAGAGTGAAAACAGGTCTTTCTTGAAGAATGGACAGAAAAATACGCCTTAATCCTCCAGTTTTATTAATGCAAAGCCCGCATGCCTGATTTGTACCCACACAGCTGGGTATTTATAAAAAGGGATGTCATCATTTTTAAAAATAATATCATACACACAGGATCGTTTAAAAAAAAATAATGTATTCACATAAACACGCACAAACACATCAGTGTAACATAAAGCTAAAATCTATGTCAGTCAATCGGAATCTTTAAGAACAAACACCTAACCTCAATGTTCACGGGCCCGATGTGTCTTGCTTATTGCCAACCCATGCCTTAGATTTATTTTTATGTCACTATTCACAAGCTTTTTGGAAAGACATTTCAAAGATCAATCCAAAGCTTAAAATTCCATTTTTTTTTTTTATAATTATGCAATTTTATTTTATGTACATCAGTTAATCTTTTCACGATGCCATAAATTGAACTGTGCTTCCTACAAAATAGCACAGTCACTGCAGTATGGTGTTTCGGCTGAAGAATCAACCCTCCTATATCTTTTGCCTCTGTTGCCTACGCAATAACAGCAGCATTGGCTGCAGGAGGTCCCTGTGCCTTTCCTGTATTTTGCCGCGATGGGCCACCCAACTACTGGGCCACACGCCACATTTACTACACACTTGGCTTTTTCCCCTGCCATGCTGTGTCCTGAGCGGTAACGTGCATCACTGCTGGAGAACCTGCCTGCGAAGCCTGCAGGGTTACATCGCCACACTGCCTGCATCCTCATTGCTCCTGGGTTTCAGCAACAATTTGACATCGAGAGACACAGTGGTGACTGAAGACTGGATTTATCAAAGATAGAACAGGATTTATTTTCAGTTCCTTTTAAAATACACTTGCAGGGTGGGATCTCTAACACCTTCCCGTCACTGCTGCCACAATTCCCTGGCCACGCTAAATTTTTTTACCCAGCTGCCCTCTTCCCCCATGTTGCTACACTTTTTTCCACAACAATCATTACAGTTTAATTAATTAGCAATAATGGAAATGCATCTTGGAAACAGCTGACACACTTGATGAAGATTCCTAAAGTGTTTCTGAATTTTTTATAGAATCAAATTCAAGAACCGATTCATGCTGATTGGTCCTGTATCTCTTCTGTTTCAGCGTTGTTAATACCCAGACAAAGAACGGCGCTACACCGCTGTACCTCGCCTGTCAGGAAGGACATTTGGAGGAGGTTCAGTATCTAGTGAAGGACTGTGGGGCGGAACCAACCATTAGAGCCAGTGATGGAATGACGGCGCTGCACGCTGCGGCACAGATGGGTCACAATACTGTGATTGTCTGGCTGGTGAGACGCTTAACTCATTTTTTTTTTAGAATTTACACCTTTAAGAGTGTATTTACAAATAAAAAGCTCTTAATATGACATGCTGAGAGTTCAGGGGTAAGTCATGCAGTTTGGGTAACTGGACAGTGTATAAGTACAGATGCGTGTCAGATGTGACCCATAGTTTAAAGCTCGTGAGGAGATTAAAAGATACATTAGAGCAATAATTATAAATAAATGAAATGCAGGCTGACTTACTTTCTCCAGACAGAGAATAGAGTTGCCACACACTATATGGGGGCATTTTAGAGCAGCCAGTTCACCTTGAATCGATGCTATTGGACTGTGAGAGGAAACCAGAGGAAATGGAGAAATGGATACAGTGAGAATATGGAAACACCACTCAGATCAGGATTTAAACCAGGATCCCCAGTGCTGAGAGGCGGACGTGCTAACCACTAATCTACGCTGTCACTGTTTCTTCTTTTTAAGTGAAACTGCTTTATAAGAATGTTAATAAATAAAATAAAACGCCTAATGAAATCTCTAATTTCTCTCTCTCTCTTCCTCACAGAGAGACTTTACAGACATCAGTCTGTCTGATCGAGACAACAACGGCGCCACGGCCATGCACTTTGCTGCCAGTCGAGGTCATGCCAAGGTGCTTAGCTGGCTCCTTCTCCATGGCGGGGAGATAGCGACGGATAGCTGGGGGGGGACACCTCTCCATGACGCAGCTGAGAATGGAGAGCTTGAGGTGGGATGCCCTCCAAATCTATCAGTCTGATTATTGTGTTGATATATTTATTTTATAATATATTAATAATATAGTGAAAAAAAAGTCAGGTAATCACTGAGGGCAGTTTGTTTTACGTCCATTATGCCCTGATGATTGAGCTGTACTCAGTAACCATGACAATGCTCAGCACTGTCATTGTCACTGCTGGGGACTTTATTAAAATGCCTACACCTGACTTTTCAGACAGTATAATGTAATAATAATAATCTGAGGATCAGGGTGTACATGTGATTAGCTGGTTTGCTGTAATGGCTTAACTTTACTGAAACCATGTTTTGCTGCTGTTTACCAATGAGGCGCTGCGCTGACATGTTTATCTGCACCTAGGATGTGAACTCGGCACACAGCAGACATTGATGCAAATTGAAAAACTGTATTTGCATGGCTGACACAGTAATGCGTAAGCACAGTGTGTTTCCCTATTAAAGGCCGGACTCATGGTCTGAAAGAGTTCATAACATGTTCTACGTAGGTTTATGGTGGTGGGTGGGGGGAGGAAGGATTAATAACACACTGAGCACAAAGACATTTGCACCTCAGGACAACTCAGTTTACCTGCTGGCACGTTTGATACGCAGGGTCAGAGGTGCATGGGACCCTACGGGCCGCTAGATACTCTGCAGGCTCTCTGCCATGCATGCATGGTATGACCCAGTGCAGAGTACTCAGCCATGTCAGCTTACATGCACTCAGTACTTGATCTGTGATTAGTATTAAGTGCAGCAGCAATGAGCAATGGGTTTGTAAACAGCTTTCTGTAAGCTTAAATGAAAATAAAGATTAAAGTGTAAGTTTAAAACTAATGTGGAGGCTAAATGTATGTGACTTGGCTTATATTTTTATTATTGCATTGCATTGAGTCATTGGATCAGAGCACAGAGTGAGCAAGGACACCACAACCGTGGTAAAATGAGGGTTAAGTGCCTTGCTCAAGAAGCCACACTTGCAATTTTGAAGGAGCTGGGGTTTGAAGCCCGGACCTTCAGATTAAAAGTCTAACACCTTTACAAACACAGTGAAAACACAAAATGGACAAATGATTCTGTGTGTACAAAAGACAAAATATATCACTTTATCTTAACAGTATTTTAATTGTATGGTCTTTATGAACCTTGCACTGTGCACAGTCATACTAAAACAGGAGGGCTTCTTCAAACTGGCCCCACATTGTTAGAGACATACCATTTCCAGAATGCATGACTGGATACATGACCTGGAACTGAATTACACTCAAACACTATTCTCTCACTTAGATGAGAGGGAGTGGGTGTTGTTTCAAGTTCAGCCACTAGATGACGCCAGAGATAATTAGGCTTTACTTATTAGTTGTTCACTCCACACTAAAGGTTTAGACAGATACATTCATTCCTTTACTCATTACCTTCCGCTTAATCCTGTACTAGGATCGCGGTGGGATTCCCATGCCCATCCAGGGGAGAACATCTTATGCGCTGGGCAGATACACCAACGAAAGGGCGTCAATCCATTGCAGGGCACACACTCATACAGCCACACACACATGCACTATATGGTGCAATTTAGAGTATTCAGTTCAACTTGAATCCATGTTTTTGGACTGTGGTAGGACCTGGAGGACCTAAAAGTAATGTTAAAAAGAAAAGACTTTTTAGGAAACCCTCAGAGGAACCATTAGGAACCCAATCCTCATTTTAAATGGCATTGCAAAGCTGATAAATGGTTTTTGAAATCCATTGAGACAATAAATTGAAACTGTACATGTTTGGTTCTTTTAGTGCTGTCAGATCCTGGTGGTAAACGGTGTGGACCTCGCTATTGAAGACAATGATGGCTTTACGGCAGCAGACCTGGCTGAGTGCAATGAGCATGTGCAGTGTGCCAAGTACCTTCGTACGGTTGAAAATATGGTGAGACGTGTGAAATACAGCTGTTTGTGTAAAGATTTTCTTATTAGTTTTTATGTACTTTAGATGCTTTATATTCTTTATATTAGAGGAACAGCTTTAGGAATATTAGTGGTGCTTAGTGGGTATTATGTTGGTTCCCTCACAGAGTGTGGAACATCGTGTCCTGTCCCGGGATCCTTCAGGAGACCTCGAGTTTAAGCAGCCTGACTCGGGGCTGTCATCCCCGAATGCCACGCTCAACACCGGAGCCCAGTTTGACATGGGCTCCCCATCCAGCTCCCTATCCAACTATGCCTCCTCAGCTTCCAGCCAGTCCAGCACCGGAGAGAAGAAGAGCAGCTTGCCACCATTACGACTGCCGCCTGGTGAGTAGAGCATCCTGACTTATCAGTTCAGAACACTTATCTGGTTCTGTAATTTCAGTGGGTTCAAACCCCAGGTCCACTGAAATTACCAAAGGGGGGCCTTAAGCAAGACCCTAACGCTCATTGCTCCAGGGAATATCAACCCTGTGTTCTGAACCTTAAAATAAGTTTGAGAGTCAATGGCACTATTCCCTCAGCTGTTGTTAGAGAGCCGGGGGCATGTAGGAAATCAACCACATTGTTGCTTGACTGATGAACCCAGAGGTCTGGAACTGCACCCACTACCGGCTGCTTTAGGGGCTGAGGTACACAGTCGCCAACGGTGTGCTTGTTCGGGGTACCTTACAGTCAGATACTTAGTTTCTTTATGTGGTAAATCAGCCATTGACAAAACCCAACAAGTTTCTGGCATGCACAGTTGTCCCATTTGATTCCATCACATTGCCATTTTGCGTTTGCTGGTTCATGGTTGTTAATTTATTGCAGGATTGAGTTTCATCATTTTTGAAAGCCAACATGGCACAAGAAACAAGACTTGGGTCAAAGTTTCTCTTTAACCCAGTTAAAATTTCAAGTAACACACAGATATACTCGTCTCATAAGCGAACACCTTCACAGGTTTCACATGAAGCTCCTTAAACAATGAGTTGTAATGTTCAGGACCCCCACAGTGCCACCACAAAACAGCCAGCAAACACGCCAATCACCAAGCTATCATGCATACAACACAAACACACATACGAAGGCCTCCTTGTGTCCGTGTGGACTCCCCCCCCCCCCCCCCACCAAAAGTGCTACTCGCTTGGAGGTAAAGGAGTGACCTGTTAAGTGTTTCACCATCTTTTACTCTATGTGTAGGATAAACCCCTGATTAGGATAAGTGTAGTACAGTTGGGTGACGTATTATTGTTTCTATTTGGTTGAATTAGTGCACTGAATCATGGAAAATAGAGGATTTATCATTTAGCATTTCAAGCTAATAATAATAAATCTAGACCCTGAGGAGCTACTTAGTCTATGAGGAAGACATTTCATGGAGTGTGTGTTGAATCCAGTTGATTCTGGTTCTTTAGTGTTGCCCTGGGAGCTTTGTGTAACACACTTCACTTCACCCAAACGTTACAGGACCATTTCCTGGAACTATTGCCAAATTGATTAGAATGTTATTGCCCAAAACATTGACATGTTTATGTGGTTTCATTAATATTATTGTCAAAAATCCGAATTTTTTTTTTGAAACAGAAATCATTTCTTTTAGCCACTCTGAGCATCATGTTTGAAAAACTGGGTCCATAACAAATGTTTTCATGGATTCCTTTGTTTTTTGAACAAAGCCTTAGTCAGTCCATCCAAATTCCTGGCGTGTCTGCTGTCTAAATGGGAAGTTCCTGGATAACAGCGGTGGGAACTGGAACGGAACATAAAGTTCCAAACACTGTGGTCAAACGTGTGCTGCCTCCTGGTGGACGAACTCGACACTGCACGCGTTCTTCGAAATGTAAATTGTTATTTACAGAAGAATGTGTTACTTACTTATCGTGGACCAAATAAAAGACTCCTAAATAAGTAATATTTCCAATATTAATTTACGTAACAAGTACTAGTGGAAGCCACACTAACTCACCACTAACTCACATACTGTAGTACCTGCAATGTCATGGTCCAGACCGCTTGACTAAATAGTAAAGAGAAACAGATGGACTAACGTCTGTAATGGTTTAAGTATAAAGGGTATCCAAAGTAACAAATATAGAAACAAGCAGCTGTATCTAATAAAGTGGCTGGAAAGTGAGTGTAGTACAATCGGATAACAATTGCAAACTCCTGCATTTCAGATGTTGGATGTTAAAATAAATCCACCCATTATCTACTGCTTAATCCTATACTAAGGATTCGCGGCCCATGCAGGGGAGAACGTTTCGGGTGCCGAGCAGATACCAGGACAAGGACAAGGCGCCAATCCATCCCTGGTTACACACTAAGTTATTCACACAGAAATACACATTATAGGGGCAAATTAAAGCAGCCAGGTTACCTTAAATACCTGTTTTTTGTTGTACATGTTTTGTGGGAGGAAACTGCAGAACCCAAAAGAAAGTCACACAGGCACGGGAAGATACGGTGAAATTGACACGGCATCTTATATGTCTACGCACCAATACCAGTACCAACACGTAAACGTCACCCAGATCAGGATTTAAACCTGAATCCCCAGTGCTGAGTGGCAAACAAAAAACCTAAAACATTTAATCATGTTAATATTTCTACAGGAGGCCCTGAGTCCGCCATCACAGACATGCAGGCCTACATGGACATGCTGAACCCTGAAACCACCGACGCTGCTCCGGAGAAGAATGGCGCCTCCAAACTTCCGCCGCCACCGACTTTTCCACCGCCTCCCCCACCTCCGCCCACATACCCCGCTCCGAACCTGCCAGAGGAGGACTCGGCTGAGTTTCTGAAGGTGAAGAGCAACCTGCGGCGAGTGGACACCAATGTGGGGAAAAATCAGGTATGAAGGAGTTCATTATTTTTAAGTGAATTACAATATCTTGCATCCCTATTTTACTGAGTTTTAGCCTTGGCTTGATTGAAGGCGTATCAGGGTGTCTTAAAGCAACTCATGAAAAGATTTGGTGATAAGGAGGAAAATGTTGATGGAAGGAAACACATCGTGTTTTGAACATATTTCTTCACCACAGAATTCATTTTAGCTTAATGGTGTAAAAAAAACGATGTGTAACTAATATGGTGCAGAACACCACTCTTATTCGTCTGTTGGTGACGTGGTAGGAATTCACTACTCGACTCTATGAATTCAATGCTGTTGCATGACGATTACAGAACTCTAAAGAGAACGAAGGACGTTCTGCCTTTGGCGCCTGAATAAAACTGAGCTCATTAGAACAGGTACAAGTCAGATGCATGATGAGATAACGGGTTATACTTAACCTAATGAACACGGGATGATATGGCAGGAAGTAATCAGGTAATCTCCAGGGGAAGGGAGGGAAACGGTTGGATAATGTGTTATGCTTAATGCCTTATCGAACTCGGCTCAATTGATCCCCTGAGCATTGTTTCCTGTTACCGGGACTCTTGGAGTCTATAGCTTGTTAGACTGTAATTATACTTTTCATACGGCATTAAGACAAGCGTGGGTGAGCGGTGTAATGAGAGCTGGAACGAGAAGGGAATTCATGTGGGACAGATTGTATAAAGTCAGAAACTGAGACTGTGTAAGACAAGATTAATGTCAGAAAGCCATACACACCAGCTATTTTATTAGGTTTATATCAGCCAATCAAGTGAAAGCAACAATAAGTTACATTAATAAGCAACCTACAACCAAAGGGGATTTGAACTTCCAGTCTTCAGGTTAATAGACTTTACCTTTTGGCAATTTAGGATTTTAACCCCCAACTTTCAGATTAATAGCCCAACAGCCTAACCACTGAGCTCTCTAATTTTTGGCGAATTTGGGATTTGAACACAGAGTCTTCAGATTACTAGCCAAAAACCCTAACCACTAACTCCTCTAAATTTTGATGGCTTTTGGGATTTGAACCATCAACCTTCAGATTAATAGCCAAACACCTTAACAACTGAGCCATCTACTCAGTTGTTATTTGAACACCCACCTTTAGATTAATAGAACACCACCCTAACCACTAAATCCTCAGACTTTTGATGATTATGGGATTTTAACCCCCAACCTTCAGATTAATAGCCAAACACCGTAACCACTGACCCCACTACCATTTAGTGGATTTAGGGCTTAAACCACCAACCTTTAGATTAACAGCCAAACACCCTAACCACTGAGACTGCTACCATTTGATGGATTTGTGATTTAAACCCCCAACCTTCAGATTAATAGCTCAACACCTTAACAACTGAGCCATCTACTCAGTTGTTATTTGAACACCCACCTTCAGATTAATAGAGCACCACCCTAACCTTAAATCCTAAATCCTCGGACTTTTGATGATTATAGGATTTAACCCCCAACCTTCAAATTTACAGCCAATCACCCTGATCACGGAGTCTGCTACCATTTGGTGGATTTGGGATTTGAACCGCCTGTCCTTCAGATTAATAGCTCAAAAGCCTAACCACTGAGATCTGTACCCTTTTTGGTGAATTTGGGATTTGAACACCCAACCTTTAGATTTATTCCCAAACACCATAACAATTGAGTCTGCCATCATTTGGTGGTTTAGGATTTAAACCGCCTAACTTTAAGATCCATACCCCAATAGCCTAACCACTGAGATTTCTACCTTTTGGTGAATTTGGAATTTGGTACCCTCAACCTTCAGATTAATAGCTCAAAATCCGAACAGCTGAGCCCTTCACCTTTTGGTAGTGCACAGAGCCCTCTACTGTTTGGCAAATTTGGGATTTGTGTCCTCAAACTTTAGATCAATAGCCTAACACCTTAACCTTTGGAAGATTTGGAATTTGGTGTGATAGCTTAGTGGTTAGTGTGTTGGGCTATATTAATCTAAGGGTTGTAGGTTCAAATTCCAGGTCCACTGAAGTTACCAATGTGTATACCCCTCCCCAACCTTCAGATACTCTCAACTACTAAGCCTTTACTTTTTGGTGGATATAGGATTTGGGCCATAACCTTCAGACTGAAAGGCCACCTGACTAACCAATGAGCTACACTGGACCTGCTGGACCACGTTCAGATTGATAACACATCTCACAAATCCTAACTCTGTTTGAGTTGGGATTAACCCGATACAATGATAATTAAGGGGATTTAAGGGGTCTTTAGTTGAAGGGCCCAGCACTAACCACTATGCTCTTTATCGATTTGCCAACCACATACTTATGATCCCACAGTATGTTGTATGCCTTCTAGTTCCTCCACAATCTAAAATCTAACACCTCCCACAGGGGGTTAATCATTCACAGGGTGTGTTTGGTTTTAGAGGGAATCCTGCTCAAGTGAATTTAGGTGCGTTTACTTAGCTTTCCCTGGACGAGGCAACCTTTAACCTCAAAAGTTTTTGAGCTGTCTTTCACCTGTCAAAAGGATTTATGCTGTTACTATGGATACTATGAAAAAGTTAATATTACTGTTGCAGCAAACAAAGAAATGTTAAATCATTATAATCTTTCAACACTATGACACACTGAGCTTCTTTGGCATAAATTGGGATGTCAGTTACCTGCCAGATTTCATGTTTATGAATAATTATTTATGAAAAACACAAATTTCAGCTGACACGCATTAAAATCTCTCTCTCTCTCTCTCTTTCTCACACACACACACA
>JAOUQT010005247.1:0-12433 GCA_025769995.1 Xyliphius kryptos | reverse complement strand
TGTGTGTGTGTGTGTGTGTGTGTGTGTGTGTGTGTGTGTGTGTGTAAGAGAGAGAAGAGGGAGCGAGTGCGTGTGTAAATGGGCAGGCATACATGCCCATACGCAGACACACAAACATAGAGATAGATTAGCCTCAAAAAGACTTCTCGTAGGTTAAATAAATTGTAATTATCTTGTTACAATGGTCTCAAGAAACTAGGTGTAACAGAGCAAATAAGCCACCAGTTTTTGACTTTAATTCGTTGAAGCTGAAGAAATGAGCAAATGTAAGAATCTGTGTAACTAGCTGGGAGAAATTGTCAGATCATTCCCAAATCAGCATGTCTTTTGGACTGGCCAGCTACAAACATTAGATCAAAGGTAACCAAGAGCAGTTAATGCTAAAATAATTAATGCCTTTGATGATTGGAAAGAAATGTAACATAAAGTATAGGTCAGCTTGCTGTACATAGGACTAAATGACCTTGGATAACTCATAGCCGTTGTCTAACCTTGGACTACTGTACAGGCTAAAATGCGTGCATTATTCAGATGACCATCAAATCGTGAACAATGAAAGAACATGGCTGAGTTCACTAAATAAGATTTTAGTTTACATTATATGGATTTTCAGTTGCCTATGCCTCATTTTCAGTGAAAACAAGTGCTGCTATTATGTATTACACAAAATACCAAAATACCATTGTGATGCTTTGGGCTCTATTACTGGCTAACTGGTTTCCTGGCATTTAAATGGATGTGACTTTGCTCTGTCCAAATACAGCTACAGAACAGAAATAATAGCAAATGTATTTAGTAGTTGGCTTTTCCAGCATGAAAATGCAGTCTAATGCATTTTGAACTCCTTTGCTTCCAGTCCAAATAATCATCTTTGTACTGTTTTAAATCAATGACCACCTTGCAACTTTAAAATACTTAAAAATATCTGCTGCAAATATAATATAGTGCTAAATGCCACAGGACATCCTAAGAGGACTTATGAAGTCTATGTCTTATGAAGTGGATCAGTGGTGTTTCGGTAACACAATTGGGGATCGACTCAATGACAGGTTTTTGATGAAATTTTAATGCAATATTGAGTATATGTTTTAGTCAATTGTTGTTAATGTAATCATGATTTATATGCACCTATTATAAAACAATGTAATATCTTTAGAATTAGCCTGTAATGTTATATTCATCAGCTAGCTTTAATCACAGAACACTAATGCTTGAATGTTTATATTAAATCTGATGTTCATTTTAAAACATCCTATGGTTATGATTGATATGTGCAGTAAACTTATAAAATTTAATGATCCATTTTCAACCTTTCAACACTTTATAAGCAATTATCTCAAGCACTTGCATCTTATAACTAAGAATATAGCCAGTGCCTTATGATAATAATTAAAATTCTGGTTTCTATGTAACAAGTCTGTTTTTAGCATTTCATTATAGTCTGTTATCATCTTCTAGAAAAGCCAGCTTTGACATCTGCCTAATTAGATAAAATAGTATTTGTGATTCTGGGTGTGTATGGTTTTATGCTGAAATACATGAATCTCCTATTTATACATGTTTATTTGGAGGTTTACATTATTTAAATTAGTTAACATCAAGTGCAGATGGATGGGACCAAGATTGTAGTAAGACACTGTGTGGACGTGTTTGTGATAGTTGTATGTGTTACCATAGTCGCAAATATAACATGCACACCTTCTGTAAAACAAATACAACTTGTGTTACACACTGCAACACGCTTTTTTGTTCATTTGGTTCAAAACAATAACTTTATAATGAGCCACTGTTACACAATATTTAGTTTTTTTTTTTTTTTTTTTTTTTTTTACTAAATCAGTGTTTTGTTTATTACAAATTATATTTTTATCCTCATTTTAGGCATCGTCTTTCTCCATGAAACCATTTTGCCAGCACATACGCCTGCTAAAGCAATAAACACCATAATACTACATAAATAAAAATCTTTTCAATTACATACTTTTATTCATAATGAATTAGACAACAATTTATTACATACTTTTGTTCTTGTTATGATTAAACATATTTGAGGTCTTTACTGGTCATTCAATAAGTATGTTTATAAGTATACTATAAAAGGAAATTCTGTCAAATGCCTACTAGAATATTTAGCATAAAATAAATAACACCAAGAACAAGACATAATAATAGATGGTATGTTTTGGCTGTAAATGTTTCTATTTCTAATCAGTCCTTAAACTTCTGATAAATAAGCTGAAATGAATGTCAGCCAGAGTTCATCTTTTCTGATGACTCAGTGTGACACTATCGGGCAAGACTTCAAAAAGTGGTGACAATGGCTAACTGACCTGATTCTAATTAAATTGACTTTTTAATTTGATTTGTTTAATTAAAATAATTATACTGTCACCATGTGCTTGACACATAGTGAGTGTTGGACTTTTCATAATACTGCAACTCTGGTATTTGGCTTTTTTTTTAATACTATTCCTGCAAGCATTTTTCCTCATTTATTTGTGTGTGTGTGTGTGTGTGTGTGTGTGTGTGTGTGTGTGTGTGCGCGCGCGCGTGTGTCTGTATGTGTGTGTGTGCCTGTGTGGTTGCAAGGTCCTACAGTTAACAGCCAAACCCTGACCACTCTAAGTGGTGACCTTGCCACCCCTTTCAACATCACCACTACTGGCCATCAGCTCCTGCTACGTTGGTCAGCTGACCACGGAACCAATAAGAAGGGCTTTCGTATCCGCTATGTCGGTGAGTATCAAAGTATGTATCCACTTCTGTCACTTTTTCAATCGCATGCTTTATTCTGCTCTTTAAACTGAGCAAGCATGTAAACAGAAGATTCTGTTTTAATCTGTCATCATGTGCTTACATTTCTTACAATTCAAATCTGTAATTATGAACACACAACCAACAAGAACTTTGTAAGAACAACTGTGTTAGGTTATTGTAAACACACATTAGTGCTTGAAAGTACTGGAGAGTATTTTTCTTCTAAAATTTGTCTTAAAAGTTTGTCTTTCAAATGAGTCATATAGATAATAGCATAAGTAAGTTCATCTTAAGTAAATAAAGCTAATGAAATAAAATTGTCAAAATTAAGTAAAAAGTAAATTATACATTGTTACATTTCTGTAAGTGGAAAATATATGCACCTTAATAATCAGATAAAGACAAAAACATATTTACAACATATTTGTGGAAGTTGTAGAACAACTTGAATTTAGTAAAACTTCAGAAAAAAATTTGCTTATTTTAATTTGGCTGGAAAAGGTAACACAATCTACACTCTAACAATCCAAAGTAGGACAAATTATGTTAAAATAGAGAAATTTCAGCCCCCTCCAGGGCTGTTTTGCTGGATCCATTACAGCTTGCCATATTGATTGAACAATAAACAGTTATAACAGTAAATTCCATAGGACAATATCCTGACCCTTTTAACCTGTCTCTATGGAGTGGGTTAAACAGCAACTGACCTATACTAAACTCTGTGACCCAAATGAAGATGTGAAAGAACATAGCAAATTTTTACATACTTTTGCAGTTCACCGATATGTTAAATTGGATTATTTTCCTTAATAAATATTGGTATTGGTATGTAGACAAATACCGATGCCTTGTCAATTCCACTGTATCTCTATCTGACCATAACCAATATTTTATCTAGTTTTGTTCTCTTTATCTACTTTTGGGCCTTTTAAACTTTTGAGCTTCTGAATCTTAATAAACTTTCAAACACCATTGTATATCACAGACTGGGTTATTTTTCAGGACAATTAGCCCAAGTACACCAAAATCTAGAAAAATGTCCCATTAAGATTTTACAGCAAATTAAATATGCAAACACTGACCTTAAACATAATAAATAAATAAATATTGCTTATACTTTTAAAAAATATTGTTACTTTAAATATTTGTAGGTAGTGTAAAACCATGCAAATGCTGTTTAGGTCCTCCAAAATAAAAGCTTTAAACCATAATTTACATTCTCTTTTTGATATGAATAGAAAAAAATCCGGTAAAGTTGGTTAGTATACATGTACAGTTGCAAGATAAATATGTGAACCCTTTGGGATTACTTGGATTTGTGCATAAATTGGTCGATAAATGTGTTTTGATCTTTATGTAAGTCAGAACAATAGATAATCACAGTCTGTTAAAACTAATTCCACACAAAAAGATTATGTTTCCATGGTTTTATTAAACACAACATTTACAGTTTTGTGAAAAAGGAATGGTCTAAAACTCCTTACTGTTGTGCAGGGCTGATCTTCAACTACAGGAAATATGTGGTTGAGGTTATTGCTGCAAAAGGAGAGTCAACCAGTTATTAAATCCAAAGGTTCACATACTTTTTTCTTCCTGCATTGTAAATGTTTACATGCTGTATTCAATAAAACCATGCAAAATATTTTTGTGTGGTAATCTAAGTAATCCTAAAGGTTTTACATACTTTTTCTTGCAACTGTAGGTCAGTGCTGTAACTTCTTTATACCAACAGCAAATTATATTCTTGCTTTAGTAATTCTCTATGAATATATGTCTCAATAAACAAAAAGTGATGATTTCTGAAATTCATGCATTTCTTAAGCTTGCCATTTTAATTAAGGCAATTTTATATGAAACGTCTTTGTTCTGCAGCATATTCTGATGTATTTGCATAATTCTATAAGCACATGAAGACAGGTTGTATGTGTGGCGTGTGTTTGTTTACTACAGTTTGTATAAATTTGCATGCACTATGAACACAGCTGTGTTTACATGCGATGATAATCCTTGAAATGTTTAAGCGCTAGGAAAGAAAATGTAAAAAATGCGTGAATGTACTTTTAAATGTCATAGTGCACTTTAGTTGTGTTAAATGAAAGTCCAGGCCATGTTCAACACTCAAACTACCATCACTGCATCAATGAGGCATGGCCTACTGGCCCAGTAGTATACCCTATTAACATTACCATATTTGCCCTTAAGATGTGATTTGTGTGTGCACAAACACACGCACACACCTGTTTACACAGTGTATTGCATATTACTGTGTATTTCTTCTCAGAATAGCAATGCTTGTGGTAAGATGGAAGAATGTTTTAGCATTATAAGAATGCTTTATAAGAACGCATAAAAGAAAGTGAATAAGAAAGTGTTTAATGAATGTAGTTGTGTGCATGCGTGGGTGTGTGACTGGTTGCTCAAAAAGTTTTCCTTCCAAGAATCTGTGACTAGAGCTAAAGTATAGAGAGATGTCCCTGATGTCTAACTTGCTCTTCCAATGGGCAAAAAGGTTATTACACAGCATCGTTTAGGGGCATGTAATATCATGATAAATTATCTAACTGCATTTTTTAAAACAGGTTATCATTGTTATTACTGTTTTTATTTCACAAGCCCATAAAAAGACCAAAAAACCATGTGTTTGCCTCCAAGGATGTTTTGAGAGGGGCAGTAAGAATCACTTATATATAACATTTGAGCAGTTTTGGTGTTTCAAAAACTGCAATTTATCCCCGGGGATTAATAAAACATTTTAAGATTGGCAAGACTTTTACAGTGATTAGAATGAGGCTCATCTAAATGCATGAGTCTGACATAATTTTCAGCGATGTTTTTTTGCCACATGAACTGACCATTTTAATGAGGAATGAGTAAGTTGTTAATCATGACTAAAAGAGAATACATTAAAAAAACTCTAAGTGCTGGCTTTAGACATTGCCAGTTTAGTCAGATACTAAATCTGCTTGCTTTGACTCCCCTTTTTGATGTTACCAGTCTGGGAAAAATGAAAACTAATAATGTCAGTGACTGCATCTTTTATAATTAAATTTGCTTGGGATACAGTGCCATCCGCTTTATTCACTTTACTCATTTTATTCATATCATAAATATTCTACATAAATGCACACAATTGAATACTATCTATCTGACAAAGAAAATAGCAGCTCAGCACTAAAATAAGATAATCCTTTATTGGTCTCGCCATTAGGAACTTCACTATACATACATATACCATGTATGTTTGGTGTGTGTATGTACTATATCGTGTCTGTGTGTGTGTGCGTGCAAGCGTGCGTGCGTATTAAACACCCTAATACCTAGTATTAACATATGTAGTCTTACATTCACACAAACATGTATGTATGTATGTATGTATGTATGTATGTATGTATGTGCTAATGCTATTATGTTTTTTTGATATACAATGCTTGGTTTCCAAAAGTCAGTTTTGTAATAAGAAATGAAGTGGTAGAGCCAGTATCAGACTGACTTTCTCTGCAAGTGGATGTCCTTAATACTGAGGTGCTTTCAAGCCGATCTTTGTGAAAGCTTTATATAAAAACAAAATGTCCCATTTTCTTAACATATTGCACACAATGGAGCAGAAACAACTCACCACATCAAGGAGAGAAATGTGGTTCATTTAAAGCAGTGGTTTTCATATTGTGGCGCCTGAACTATTAGTGAAACTTGAGTCACCCTGAGGTGGTAGGCCAGAAAATTGGAAAAAGTCCAGTTTGTATGTATTTTCAAATACAAGTGCATATTCTGTGAACCCTTTATCCGTAATAGTTATTTTGTAAAGCCACTGCAAGCTGTCCGTGTGCTGTACATCATGAGGTACATACATTCCTCAAACTGTTTTTTACACTATAGTTTTCAGATCTATTGGTTAACTAAGAGACAGAGTAAACATCAACCTTCTGATTAAATGCTGTGCAGTTATGGATGCTCTAGACAAACCTATCCAAGAAATTATTTTCTGTTCTCATTGATATTAAGATAATAATAATGTAACAATTTTATCAGTTTAACTTATCATATAGGTGACATTTGTGGTTCCAGACTGCAGTCCATCTATTTTAGTCCACTTTCCACTTTAATAATCGAATCCCCTGCAAAACCACCACAGAGCATATATTATTTAGATGTTAGATGATTTCCAACACTGCATTGACATTGACATGGTGGTGGTGTGTTGTGCTGTTTTAAGTAGTCATATTCCACAGTGCTGCTGGAATATTAAACACCTCTGTGACAACACTGGATTATCAATCAAGCAAAAGTGCCTAGCCATATGTATCCTATAGGCAGCTTCTTGTATTCATTGATGAAGGATTAGTGGATGAATAATGCAAACTTGGCCTCAGCATAATAGCTAAATGGCATAAAATAGATGTGCTTATTAATGGGCACAGTAAGTTGGCACAATTTTAAAATATTAGCATGACTGCTTTGTCTTGTCTACCAGTGTAACACTCCAGTAGACCACCACCTACATCAGACAGTACAGAGATTCCTCCACCACTCAAGTGGATATTACTCTGTGGTGGGCCTTTGGGGCTCCTTGTCATTGGATATCAAAGTAAATAGAGAAAAGTTCTTTGATAGTAGAACCACAAAATACACCTATATTATAAACAAAAACTGCTAAGATTT
The DNA here is from genome assembly GCA_025769995.1 of Xyliphius kryptos. Lineage (NCBI taxonomy): Eukaryota > Metazoa > Chordata > Actinopteri > Siluriformes > Aspredinidae > Xyliphius > Xyliphius kryptos. The sequence continues at coordinate 5,017 of JAOUQT010005247.1, read as the reverse complement.
GTAAGTGTTAAAAAAAAAGAAAATATACATAAAGTAGCCTGTAAGTATACATCCCTTCAAAAGGCTTCCCTTGGTTAAACTCACAAATCTTACTGCAATTCTAAGTTCTTACCATTACCATTGTTGTTCTTGCATTGCAAGTTTAAAATGATTTGGTTGATGAAATTTAATACACTTGAGACCACAAAGTACAGTTGTTTAAAAGTGTTTAATTGTTTTGTTGCTTTGTCTGTGCTTGTATTTATTTTCATTTTAGTGAAGGCAGTGAAGCTTAACACCATACAGCTGACATTTATGCCACAACAATTTAATTGCCTTACAGAGGATACACTGTACACAATGTCATCTGGTTCACATACTGTTATTGTAGATGTTTTTGCTGTTGGTTTTGCGGGACTACTAAAGTAATCTTTCACCCAGGATCATTTTTAAATTCTATATTGGGTTTACATAGTCCATCACTTATGTATCATCCTTAAAATTTAAAACTGTTCTTTTTATTCTATTGAATCAGTAAAATAACTGATTAACAATGCCTTTATACATATGTACCGACGAACAAAATTGTTACTACCTCTTGGTTAATGAAGAGGTGACCACAATGGTTACAGAAATAATTTGAATCTGTCAAAAGTAATAATAAATTAAAAATTCTATGAAAATGTACAAATGAAGTACAGACATTGCTTTTCATTCATGCTTCAACCAACTTGCCCATGCCCATCCAGGGGAAATTGTCTCAGGCACTGGGCAGATACACCCAGGACAGGGCGGCAATCCATCGCTGGGTAGCGTCAACAAACTTATTTTAAAAAGTTAACTTTAAGCTCTTCGTTTACAAACAGAAAAATTAAGCATATCGAGAAAAGAACACTGTCCCTACTGTGAAACATATAAGAGGGAGGCTCTCATATTCTGGGCTGCTTTGCTGAATCTGGCACAGGGTGTCTTGAATCTGAAAGCTTCGCCTCAGTTGCAGTTCATGGGTCTTGCAACAGAATATAATACCGCTAAAAACACCCAAAAATAGCTACCAGGAAAACATTGGACTATTCTGACTATTCTTCTTTGAGCCCTGACTTAAATCCTGTTGAGCATTTTTTGAAGGAGCTAAAACCTGGCTTTGAGACAACTTTAGCAGTTTGCTCATAAATTGTGGACCAAAATACCTGTTGAGAGGTGCAGATATCTCATTTAGTTACAAGAAGTGTTTGATTGGAGTGATTGCCTGAAAAGGTTGTGCAACCAAATATTAAATTAAGGGTTCCATCATTTTTGTCAAGGCCTGTTTAATAGGTTTATTGTTTTAAATAGTTGGTAAAAAGCATGTCTCACTTTCATTTTATCATTATCATTTTTATTTTGTCAAATTTAAGTTATTTCTATGACCATTATGGGTTTTCCTTTCATTAACCAAAAGTTGCCAACTATTTTGTCCACATATGTATTTGCATACACTATATGAATGTGAATATTACAGTCTATCAATGGTAAATGATTGCATAGTATGGATACCAATTGTGAAAAAAAGGCATTCATTTTCCAACACAAAGACCGTATGGAGAGTTGCGGTGATTATCATCTGAGATGTTTAAGTATGCAGGAGACCTTCAAGCAAATCCTCTTTGAAGTGTAATGATTCCCTTGCAACCATCTTGACCCATTCTTCTTCACCAGCCAAAGGATTTAAATATTTCACATCACTTTTCTTTTAGAATTTAATGCTGTGTTTTAGTTGAACTTTCTGCTTGGTCTGGTGTGTTGTCAGTAATCCAGTCAGAACCTGTTATTAAACCTACCTGTCTTGAGGGGGGTCCACAGAGCATAGACTTCACACCTACAAACTTGAGATCCGCCTAACGATTAGGGCACTGCTGTCAATTTAGGCAGAGCTTTATGATTCATTTTAAATGAGGTCAAGTGTGGTGTGAAAGCAAATCTTAAATCTGCTTTTCTGCAGTGTGTGTTACTACTTGTTTTGTCAATTATCAATTGCTTTATAATTGAGAGATGTTATTGCAGTTATTTTACATTTCTGTCATAAATATATACAACCTCTGGCAAAAAGTATGGAATCACCAGTCTGGGATGAGCACTCATTTTATTCTGTAGAACAAACTCAGATCAAAACCATGATGCAATAATAAGGTCATTTCAAAGTGCATTGGCTTTCAGAAACACTAAAGGAAATAAAAAAAAAAGTAAATGTTAATTTTATTGAGCAAGCACGGGGGAAAATATTATGGAATCACTCAAATTGGAGGTAGAAAATAAGGACACACCCAGTAAATTTCCTTTCCCTAAATGGACACCTACCCCAGATTAGATCTGCTCGTTAGTCTGCTGTTAAAAACACCTGCAGTCATGACACCTTGGAGGGCTGCTTGACGAAGTGAAGTGGCAATGACTCCAAGTGAAATGTCTCTTGAAACAAAAGAGATGATTATGAAACTTCTTGAAGAAGGTAACTCTTCAAGCATTGGTTGCTAAAGATGTGGCCTGTTCACAGTCAGCTGTATCCAAGATATGGACCAATTACAAACAGCATGGAATGGTTGTTAAAGTCAAGCTTACTGGTAGACAAAGAAAGACCTCAAAGCGTTAAGATAAAGAACTTGTGGCCATTTGTCTTGAAAGCCGAAAATAAACAGATAAAGCATAAATTGGAGGACGCTGGCGCCAATGTATGTGACGGAACCAGAAGAAAATGCCTAAAGGAAATAGGTTATCAATACAGGGAAGCTAAGTGAAAACCATCATTGACACCTTAAAAGAAAAGAACAAGACTGCAATCAAGTTCAAGCAATTTATTTTTATAGAGCCTTTTACAACAGTGTGTCGTCACAAAGCAGCTTTACAGAGTCCAAAGCCTAAAACCCCAAAGAGCAAGCCGAAGCGACAGTGGCAAGAAAAATCTCCCTGTTATGATGTTATTTTAGGAAGAAACCTTGGGAGGACCAAGGCTCAGTGAGGGACTCATCCTCCTTGAGCGGCCAGGCAGCATCAGAGTAGAGTCCATTAAACATGTCAGAAAAGTATGTCTCACGTAGCCTAAACCACTCTACAACTAGAGACCAAGTTGTAGAAAGAAATAATTAAATGATGGAATAACCTGGAGTTTCAGTATATTTGGGTTGTCAACTGAATCCCATTCTTTGGGTACATACCTTTGCTGTACCCAGACGTGACCAAATGTAGCAACCCAAGATCACAGTTAAATCCAGGTGGAGACTTTTTTTGGCCAGGCAGTGTATATTACATAACCACATGTTATGTTTTATTTGATTTAGGGCTGAGACAGTCTGAGCATTTCCAAAGATTATGCCTGTGTTTCCAGCATGTTCATTTGTCAATGTCTACTCAATTATTCACTGCAGATGCCTAGTCAAGGGAGCAAACATAGTGATTTTTCTCCATACACAGAAAGTTTGTCTTGTAGATAGATAAACACAAGTCTTTCAATACGTCTGTTGCATTTTCATCTACACGTACAAACCTATAACCAAGAAAGTTTTGTTAAATGCAATAAAAACCATTTCCCATGCTTTGCACTTTAACTATAATTCAGTTAAAAAATCACAAGAATGGTTGATTTGAAAAGTGAACTTTAATCCAGACTCAGTTCCATTCCTCGTCCTCTTAAGCACTGATGAGATCTCTGACACTGACATTTTTGGTAATGTATTCACACTGGCCATTTTTTAAATACTTTTTTAGTGTGGTTTTGTTTCGACTTTATGAAACCTGGGAAAAGACAGTCTCATTATCTTTTCTGTAGTACTGCACCTTTATGTTTGCTGAAAACATCCCAAAAACCACACCACTTTGCGTATTACAGATATTCAAGGGTTGCAGCTTTTTCCACACTGATTTACATGTAGCTATTTAATTCCAGTAGTTTTTTAAACAAGAGAAATTGGAACTGGTTACAACAAGCTTCAAGGTTCAGCGCAGTTTGGGGACTCACTATTTTTACAATGTTCATATTCAGAGGACCACTTTTATAATTTGTATATATACTATGTTTATATATCATGTTTCTAAATTGGTGAGGACTCTTTGGAAAAGACCCAGTGCACAAATTAAGTTCCATAAAGGCATAATTGGGCAAGTTTGATGTAGAAAAATTTGCATGGTATACACCTCTACCCCACTAAACATTTTTGGAATCTACTAGAACAGAGATTGGGCGCCAAGACCTTTTGTCCAACATCAGTGTCTGACTTCACAATTGCTCTTGAATGGACAATGAGTTTCATAAACACACTCCAAACTCATGTACAAACTGTTTTGGAGGGTTGGAAGCTGATAAAGCTGTTCTGAGAGAATCAATTAAAATGGAGTCGACCTAAAAAAAAGCTCCCGCATTTGTAATGTGAATGTGTCCCAATACTTCTGTTAATATCTTATTATACTATACTGGGGTTGCATGGGGAAAGGGGGTGTTCTCGATGCTAGAGAAGAACGTTTTGGGGGCTGGGCAGATACACCAAGGAAAGGGAACCATTCCAAAAAAAAATGTTTTGGGCGCTCGGCAGATACACCAAGAACTAGGCACCATTCTATTGCTGGTCAGACACTCACTAACACACACACACACTTACTAACACACACACACACACACACACACACACACACACACACACACACACACACAAACACTACGGTGGAGTACTTTAGATTAGAGACAATTTAAAGAAGCCAATTCATTTTAAATTTGTGAATTTGGAAGCAAACTGTAGAACCATGAGAGAACCCACGTTGACACGCAACACCATGCAATTTTTTTGTTCATATGTATCTACGAAATCACTATATATGCCTCAATATCTAATGATTATAAATATACAGGAACAAGTCAAAAGTATTGTTTTTTTATTAAAGTCTAAAATGTGAAGTTATGTGATAACAGCACATATTTTTACTGTGAACTTTATGGCGTCAGAAAGGGTCCAAAAGTTTTGAGAACTTAAAAACAGAATTCGTAAGCAATTTTCTTTGTTGCACATTTTTTCGC
>JAOUQT010005236.1:0-12433 GCA_025769995.1 Xyliphius kryptos | reverse complement strand
CCAATAATATTAAGCTTTGATATTTATGAGTCTTTTGGGTTGATTGAGAACATAGTTGTTGTTCAATAATAAACAAAATCCTCTCAAATACAACTTGCCTAATAAAAATTATTACAAAAGGTCTGCCCACTTCATTTCATACTGTTTCCCACTTGTATTTTTTTTTTTCATCATTTAAGCAATTACATTTCAGCATCATGTTTGCCAGGTTGTTCAATTTTTCAAAATGAATTTTGCTGGCCCAGTAACATTTAAATAAGTGTAGAACTAGTTACTTAAACCAATCAGATTTTTAGTCCTGGATACCAGAACTTTCTAGAAGGCTAATGTTCTGTCAGCATATTCACGCCCTATGATTTGAGAGTACTAATGAGCAGACATTTTCAGGTAATTAAAACGTATTGCAGAAATACGTCTCGAACTTCAGCATTAGCTTTGAAGGCAATACAAAAGGACTTCTCGTTGGAACTATTTGTACAATATACTATTGTGTACAAATTTTGATTTAATCTGTTGTTATTTACATCTTGTAAATAACAACAGATTAATTATATTGTAAGATGTTTTTTTATAGCCATGAAATAGTTATTAATAGGTGGATTAATTCAGATTAAACATTATTGAAGACCTATGTGTAAAATACATGGCGAGCCACTGACAGTCTACAAAAAATAATTTATTTTTTTATTTATTTGTTTGTTTTTGGTGAAAGTGAAAATGTGGCAGATTGGATCTTACTCTTTACCAGCCATGTTTAGTGATGTGCTATAATGGATACAAAATTTAATTTGCTAACCAGGGTTATTATTTACCGCCTATTTACACAAAGTTCAAAACAGATAGGGATTTTAGGTTTTGGAAAGGAACCTATTCTATTCTGATTTAATCCCAACTGGATTGTTTCTGTTGTAGATTGTTTGTTTTCTGATTCTGTAGTTGTGTGTGTGTGTGTGTGTGTGTGTGTGTGTGTGTGTGTGTGTGTGTGTGTGTGTGTAAAAATGGCCCTTCATACAGTATGTTCTAATTGACTATTTTTGTAAATGTAATGAAATATTTATCAGAAAGTATTTCCGGCCTGGGTGGATCATTTTCTGAACAAGCATAAGTATATGATGCACTCAAAGTTTTCAGTGAACAGTAGAACGTTTGCATTATCTGTTGATTGTATAAAGCTATTGTTTAATATCTTTTAAGGATATGTCCTACCTTTAAATGTTTATGCAAACAGTATTTGTGATTAACTGCACTGTACCATTACACATCTACAACAGCTTAGTTTTCTTACTACTGTCTTGTTGGACCAACAATTTGTAGGCGGCTTGGACACCAGAATTGCCCCTTCCGTCTATTTATTGGATTCTGATCCTAAATTAACAATAACGAAGTATGAGGCAGTTCTCAGTGTAGTTAAAAACTTTGGCTTTTTGCATTTAATTGCTTTTGTGGTTTTGAGGGTTTTGTGTTGTCTCTAAATTTTAGTGAGTATTTTTATGTCTTAAGAACATCTTGATGATGACCCTTTAAATTACTTACCATCACCTGAACTCAAAAAGAAGGAAGATGATAATATTTTGATAGTCTAGTATCTCGTAAACTGCAACCAAAGTGTCTGCCTATGCAGTCATTTTTGCATGATATTTATTTGCTTAAACACTTGCCTTCTGCCTGCACACTTATACACTTAAACATTTAAACATACACTTAAACATACACTTAAAACTTTACTCGATCTTACAGGTAAATTCTCCTTCCATTCAATTCTTATAATTTTTTTTAACATTATAATCTATTTGAGCTACAGTAAACTTTTAAGGTTTTAGGTGGAACATATATTTAACCGGTTTTGTGAACATTTATTTCCTTTGTATCTTCTCAAATGTTTTGTAGTATATGGCTTTTGTTTTGCTTTAGAAAATAACAGCCAAAGAGGCTTTATAATGTTTCTCTTTTGTTATTTAATTTCCATCCATCCATTATCTTCCGCTTGTTCCGCTACTAGGGTCACAGTGGGATTCTCCATGCCCATCCAGGGAAGAACATCTCGGGCGCTGGGTAGCTGGGCACACACTCACTCACACATCCAAACAATATACAGGGCCATTTAGAGCATTCAATTTACCGGGATTCCATGTCTTTGGACTGTGGGAGAAAACCAATGCAGAAACGGGTAGAACATGGAAACTCCACCCAGATCAGGCTTCGCACCAGGAACCCCAGTGCTGAGATACGAGCAGGCAAACCACTAAGCCACCGTGCCGCGTTTTACATTTTTAACTCTCTTCAATCCTAGAACATACACTTCTGATCAAAATCTTAAGACCAGTTAAAAAATTGCAAGAATTTGCATTTTTCTCTGTTGAATCTTAAGAGGGTTCTAAGTAGAGCGTCACAATGTTAAAAGAAGAAATCGACACAAGAGACGCCACTTTTGAGCAGTCAACTTTTTGAAAACTGCATTTACACTCAAACCTAATTTTTTTTTCTGCCTATCAAAAGTTTAATTGGTAATTGGTGTGCGATTTTGTGTGCATATTCCTTCAATGGCCCAATGGAGCTTCAGGTTGTGCAGGGGCATTAAACAGCAACTGGCTATGTGGAGATGTTGCAGCGGGCATCCCTCATGACTAAGCACCCTTGTCCGTGAGGTACTGACTGGGTTTTTCAACAAGACAATGCAGCAGTTCACAATGCTCACCTGACAAGGGATTTCTTCCAGGAGAATAACATAATTTTTTGAACCGTTGTGCGTGTTCCCTGATCTAAATCTGATTGAAAACATTTGGGGATGAATGGCAAGGGAAATTTACAAAAATGGACATCAGTTACAGACAGTGGATGCTCTTTGTGCACCCATCTTCAACACTTGGAGCAATGTTTTTACTATCCTCCTGAAAACACTTGCATCAAGCATGCCTAAACGATTATTTGAAGTGATCAACAAGAATGGTGAAGCTACTTGTTACAAAGTCCTTTTTTTTACACTCTGATTTGTTTTGAGGGATTTTTTGGATTTCTTTGAAGCTATGGTCTTAAACCTTTCACCAGCTGTTGAACAGCCTATTTCAGTTAAATTGTTGTTTTTCAATAAATTCCCTGCTCAAACGTTTTTGTCTTTTGCGCTGTTTTCTTGTTTAGCATTGTGAAGCGCTACTTAAAACCTTCTTAAGATCCAATAGTGCAAAATGCAAATTCTTGCAATTTTTAACTGATCTTATTAAGATTTTGGTCAGGAGTATATTCTAGATACTTACTAAAGTTTTGGCCACAAAACTTATTTTGGGCACTTATTTCTTGCACGGTTTCACATTTATACTTTTTTATATTTAACTTTGAGCCTTTTTTTTTTTTGAGCCCATTTTATGCTGTAAGACACTTGTAATTACGGTTATTTACTCTGTAATTTATTAGTTAATTTTATATAGTTCAACGTGTGAATATAGATGGTTGTTTGCCTTCCTGTTTACCATCATGGGAGAATAAAACTTTGACTATCCTCCAGTAACTTTAAAGTAGACATCCTTGAACATGGCAGGATTTAATTTTCTTTCCCTTTCTGGCTGTCCGGGAAAACTTGTAAATCTTGTGCACATTTTCTGTTTCTTTTACCGGTTAGCAGATTGTGCCTGAAAGGTAAGGAGACAAAAATGTGCAGCGATGGTTATGTGTTTTACTTTACCCGTGGGATGGTAACTAATAAAATCTGGTTAATAGGGATTTGTGATAAAACAGTAAAAACTCACTCTTTATGTTTGTTGGAAAACACTTTGTCAGGTTTTGTTTAGACCTGGTTATTTAGAAATGACTGATGTGATTCGATTACAAGTAGACAGCTTTAAATATTTGCTTCCCCACCTGATATTAAAAATTTAACACAGGTAATCACTAGTGATTCGCTCTTACTTTACTTCTATGCAAATAAACACCTGTTGTTTTTAACTTAAGAAAAAAATTCCATAAAAATGTGGAATCTGCACAAACTGCACAATTTTTTTTGTTTGAGGATATTTCACAGACTGCATTAAAATAATTTAATGAAGTAGCATACATTAACATATTAATGTGCTCTACCCAACGTTTTATAATTTATATTTGTATAATGTGTATAAAGTTATATAAGATTTAATATGTTGTGGTATTTTAAGTTGTATTTTTGTTTAAAAATTTCTCTGTAACATTTTTTAATTTCCATTTTGTGCCCGCTATGCATCATCTGTTGAAATGTAGAATGCAGAAAGCACAGAAATAATTAGAGTAATATACAGTCATTTGTGTATGGCAATTCAGCAGACAGAGCTTTAGTGTGGTTGAGGACAGATTCCTGCTCACACTGCTAAACTAATATACCTAATTGCTTTCCAAACCATCTTCAAATTTGGTATATGTGATAGTATCCCTATGTGTTTTAGGTTTATTTACATCTGTACTCTGTTCACTTTTAATCAGATCACTCGGGCCAGATATTAGTACTAAGTCATAACAGAGTCTCAGATATTTGGTTATATATAATACTAAATAAAAAATAATGATTTGGTCTTACTTTTTTTATTTTATTTACACTGGTGATGCTATATTGTAAAATGGCTACTATGTAGGTATAACTATACTCAAATACCACAGTTACTGTGTGTTTAAGCACTTGGTTAGCTTTTGTAAAAACATGAGCAAGGCATGTGCCAAATCCTGCTCCTTAGGGACATCATACACACCCCTCCTTTGCTGACCGAGTTGAGTCTGATCAACCGCAGCCATCTTCTTTGAGCGGCTGACACGTGCCTGGTCCACCCCCTACCCTTTAGCTTCACACCCACACACCAGTCTCCATCTGCTACAGGCCACGATAAATGTTGCTGTCTGAGCATGCTCATCACGACTCTTTGCTCCCACAGGGCCCCTCACTACACTGATAAGTGCAGTTATTGAAGGTAATTGAATACAGAGTAGTCCTCTGAGACATCAGGGCCTCAAGCGATGCTGATAATACTACTATTGCCTGCTGTTGCAAGGCTGAAGTGTATGTGATGCAACATGTTAATTTCCTTACACGTTGTTTTCGGAGCAGTTTTTTTTATATGGCATTAAATTCATTTTTGTATTTATTTTATTTGTTTGCCAATTAAATGTAATTATATTGTAAGAAATGTAAGTTTGCATTTTTAATAAGTAGAGCATTTGTCACTATTAGTATGTTTCACAAAACAACATTCCTAGTTGTCATGAACTCTCCTAAAATGTCTGAATTTAATGTGTAGTTTAGAAAATGGAACTAGTACTAGAAACATTTATTGGGATGAATAAAATGCTTGTTTTTTTTTAAAAAATCTTGTATTATCTTTAAATTTACAAATTGTATTTTACAAATTTACATTGTATAAATTAGTAGTCTATGCACATGCACAAAAATACCAAATTTAGTAATTGGTGCAAGTAGTAAACTGTTATACCTGTATCCGTACTACAGAGTTTGACAGAGTAATTACATACTTTAACAAACTCAATTTTAAGGGACAATTTTTAAAAATACAATAAAACTTTAATAGTGCTTGAACTTTGGTGTAAGTACAAAGAATATTTTTTTCAATATTTTACTTCCAAATCAAATTTTAGTACTATAAAATACATTAGAATGTATTTCGTACAACATACTCAGGAAAAGGTTTTACAATTGTCAGTTTAACTGGAAATATCACGATTAAGTATAAAATGTCCATCCACAAAATGCTTTGTGTTTATGATAAAAAATGGCCAGGCTACTTAAACTTCGATGTTTGTTTGCAAAGTATTATTATTTTTTTCAATCTACAGTTTATAATATGAACAAATTCTGAGAAAATTTTGGTGTTAAAGGCCATTAAAAAAACCTCACTCTATATGATCACTTTCTGAATTTCTTACCAGATTAAGTTTATAGACGCTCAGTGTTGGACTAGTACATTCATGCTTAAAAATCACAGTGAGGTTAATTGCTTGTTGAGGAAGTCAACAAATAGTTAAGTTTTTTTTTTTTTTGTTTGTTTTAACAAATCATATTACCTTTTAGATTTAAAAAAATGCAAATGTTTAAAGCTGGTTTACAGAGGAGTAACAGGTCTGACATTAAAATCTCCTTATGGCTGCTGTCTTTCTGAAGTAGACAGGGCTACAGGGTCACACCTGTTCAACACTAATAGCTTCTCATTCAATTGCCCATCCCCCAGATCAATCTCAGCTGTATTAAGTGCACAGTAGCACCAAAATGATTAGACAGATGCTACAGCATAGAAGTAATGGGCTTCTATCAATCCATCAGAGACACCTGACCGTGGGGGCTGGCAGTTATGAAGTGTTGTCGGATGACAGGCTGGGTTAGGTGAATGCTCTTCTTTACTCTGTCCACTCTTTAGACCTACACAGTAATTGTGCTGTGTAATCTGGTCAACCTTTTTGTATGATGTTTGGTAAGATATGACTAAAATTTCACCTTACACTGTCTCCAACATCTTGTGAAGGGGAAAAAGGGAAGGTGTAGATTACTTGACTGATTTTAATATAGGCTGAGGTGGTGGATTAAAATAATGCATGTCCACCAGCACGCATTCCATAAAATATACACTTTGTTTTTTCTTGTTTGGTTTGGTCTGTTGGTGTGTAACAATTACATGTCTGGTACAAGCTAGTTCCACCTCTTGTTCTGGCTGCAGCTGAACAGGCTCACTTTCCATCATCTGTTCTTCCTATTTCTTCCATTAGCAGATCAGAAATGACACGTCATTTCCATAAATGCATTAGAAATTCATTGGATTTTCTTTCCCAGCTAATCATTGCATCCATGCAAAACCTTTTAAGGTTTTTAATGGATGAATTTTGACTGATTACCTATTAATAAGGAAACATCATGAACAGGGATGGGCTTTCGTGTGTGTGTGTGTGTGGGGGGGGGGGGGGGGGGTGTTTCATGAATGGGGAGGAGGGAGGGTTGAGGAGAGGTGAGCACTTGGCTGGGGCATTAAGAGGAAGCGGTTGCTCCCCTGGGAAATCACTCTCCATGTCTGCATCTTAAATATCCCTGTGAAGTATCAATAAGTGCGTAATTGAATTCTGAGCCCAAACAGGTGTATGTGTTCTGAAATGGGGGGACAAGTGGTCGTGAGTGTGAGTGTGAGAGAGAGAGAGTTGCCCTTGGCCCCCTGAGATTCAGGTCGTGAATATGAATGTTAAATCTATTAAATAAAGATTACACCCCATAATAGCAAAGTGCCAGTTTCTGATGTGCAACAGGGGTGCAATTGGTGTGTTTGACTCTAAATGAAAGTAAATACAGGCAGTGGAATATCACACAGGTTTTAGCTCAGGCCAAGGACAGATTTTCTTCTGCATTTACTCTTAGTAGCAGTTTCCACATTGATCAAAAGATGATCTGAGTACAGAGGTATAACCATGTTGTGTTAAACATATATTAAATTAAAATTCAGTTTTCTTTAAATGTTGTTTTGTTTAAAGTTTGATATTATAATTAAATATTAATGCATTAAAGATTTTTTGTTTTATTTTTTGTAAATATGATGCATTGTGGAATTCACGTCATCTTGTTTAAATGTGAAAGGAAACAAGTTGCTGATTAACAGCATTGGGTACCGAATTAGTAATTGACCTTCCTAATCAACTAAACAAATCTTTAACTCCTGCTAATCAGTATTGATGCTCTCTTTCTCTTACATGTTTACTCTCTCTCTCTTTCTTTCTCGGTGGGTGTTGGCACGTGCCAAAGATATAGAGGCAAGTTTACTGGACCCTCTTCACCCCCTTTTAATCTAACCCACTCAATGCAAATCATTTCCCTTCTGCTCTGGCAATACTGAAGAATAAATGAAAATCTAATTAATGAGTAGATCAGAGGTCTGCTCTCTTGTGGCAAGGTCCCTGAGGAGAGAGCAGGGCCAAATAGGTTCCCAGATTGCTTTGGACAAAGAATGACTGAGGGATTGTGAGGTTCCAAACGAGGTAGAGATTAAATTGTTAGTTCAGGTTTAATAAAACTCCCATACCTGTTAATTTCTCAAAAGTCAATGGGTGATTTTATGACGTGTTAACAGTTTGGTTATAGGCACAAAATGTAGATTAGAATTAACACTTAATTATGGAAAACTATATCTGTTCCTAATCTTCAAAGATTGTTATATTAGTTACTTAATTAGTCTTTATTATTTAGGTACAATTAACTGATCTATTATGCTTTTTTTGTTATTTATCTTCTTTATTAATACATATTTAAACCTAAATCTCACTGCTGAAATTAAATTGTTTGACATAAAGGTTGCAATATGATTGCATGTTCTGTAATTGTTTAAACAAGAAGACAAATAATTAGAAAAGTTGGGAGTTATTCAGTTTTTACAAATGGTGTTTCAGTAAACTTGGGCCAAGATTTTAACAATATTTCAAATTGTTGCATTCTTTTCGTTTGTCATTTACTGGCCAGTGACCATTACAAATGTAATTAAATAATTTCTTATTTAATAGTTTTATACTGGTGTGAAGTTTTGCTTGACCATGATTTCTATTTGATTATTTTGTTTTTTGTTATTTGAAAGGACAGCACCAAGCAACATTAATCAGTCTGAATCCGATTACCTTTATGTTTAACCAAATTATGGACATTTCAGGGTGGAGCTACAGCTGTGTTGTCATTCCATGCATGGAAGCTCATCGAGATTAAAATGCGCCATGCTGTCCCATTAGCCACAGACTTTCACACTAGCTAACCCTTTACTTTGTGCTTTACTTGGGCTTTTTACTGCCTAAGCGAACCTACTCGGAGATCCATGGTTAACCATTGTTTTTTCTCTGTGCTTTAATAATTTTTGAAGACAAACATTAAAACTAAAAAAAAATGTAAAACTGATTTTTCGGTACTGCGCTTCTACTTTATGTTACTGGCCTGAGACCATGTTAAATGTGAATGAATAAAATATTTATTTATTTGTTTTTCAAATGTATTTAAAACCATATGATTGTATTTTGTAAATTTTAACATACAATTTGATTTGTACATCACAACAAATGTTCTCTGGCACAAATTGTGCTCTGGCACAATTACAATTCCTTGCTTTTTCTTTTTAAAATAATTTTAATGCAATTAACACTAACTTGCCTCCATAGACTCTGGAAGTATTCATGTAATCAGTAGACTGTATATGCCTCTGTGACTAACTAAGAAAAATAGATAGCATGTCTCCTAAGGTATCCCGATGTTGGCAGTTTGAGGGCAACAGTTTGATGATATTTTTCCAGAAATATGCACCTGATAAATAAGATACCTGATGCAAGAATTTGTATAATAAGATTTTAAAGAATTGTTGTTTCATGCAAAGCGGTGGCCATGTTTAAAAACGGGAGGTGGGGCTCCCTCAAGGAAAATGAGGGTGGTGCTCTGTTGTCGTTATCCCATGGTTGAAAAGGGAGTGTGGGGCTTCGTCAAGCATTTTTTTTTTAGATATATATTACACAGCTCAAATAGATAAAGGGAAAACTAAAATTAGATCTCAATGAATAAGTGGAATGTGTTAAGAACAAAGTAACATAAAAATCATTAAAATGTAAACCAAAATTATTATCCCACAAAGGTCTAGATTTGGAATCACACTTTTAAACACAAAGTGGAAAATCAAATGACAGGCATATCCAACTTCAGTAAAAAATCCTCAAGACAAGTGGCTCAGTAGTGTGTGATGCCTCCACGTGTCTGTATGGCCTCCGTACAACGTCTGGGTATGATCCTGATAAGGTGGCAGATGTTCTCTCCTAAGGACCCCACCATATCTCCCGCTGTACTTGCCGGTCTCCTGGTATCTGCTCCATGCTCTGGACACTGTGCTGACAGACACAGCAAACCTTGCCACAGCTCGCTTTAATGTGCCATCCTAAATAAGCGGCACTACCTTAGCAACGTCTGTGGGTTGTAGACACTGCATCATGATACCTCTGTGGTGAGAGAACTGACAAAATGCAAAAGTGACGAAAACATCAGCCAGAAAGGAAGAAAACAGAAACGGTCTGTCGTGACCACCTGCAGAACCTCTTCTTTATTGTTGAAGTTACATTGTGTATTGTTGGACTTCGAGTTACATTGTGTTAAGTGTTCCCTTTAGTTTTTTGAGCTGTGTGTGTTTGTATGTGTATTGCAAGTCCAACTTTAACTTTTGCCTGTTCTAATTTGATACGATACCCCATAGTTTTTCAGTTTCATTGTTCTGCTCTTTAATTTAAATTAGTTTTAAATTAAATCCAAGTTCTTGTTTAAATGCCCATAGATTTTAAGGGGAAAAAACAATTTGGTGGTGTATGCAGGCCAATTAAGTCAATGTGTTCTGTGACTGTGAAGCCACTTGGTTGTATCTTGTACAGGATGAGGGCAGGCATTGTCTTGCTAAAATAATAATACGCTTTAATGAGTGTGTTTTAATACTCAATCGTAACACTTTCCCCTGTTATCATTGTGGGCCATAAATAGATTTTACTATTGTTTGTTTCCTATTGGTATTGGTATGTAGACATTTAATATCAAAACATTGTGTTGTTGCAACCAACAAATAAATTCATTAAATCTTTATTTACAGCACAGCTACTCTGTGTTGATTGCACCATAGTATTGTTCAAATAAATTTAAAATATCAAACTATATTTTACTAATTATTTGCTTTAAAAAGTTAAAAGCACTACTTTTTTTGTCCCAAATAATGTCAAAAATAATACTTTTTTTAACATATTAAGAAAAATAATTAAACCCAAATTATTAAAGGTCATTCCTTTTGTATGATCTACATTTTCTTGTTTAACTTTTTCCAAAATGTTAAATGCTGTGAATAAATTCTCTCCAGTTCATTAATCTTGTTTTCTTGCAAAGGGTGAATCAAAAAAAAAAGCAGTGGGTTTGTTTGCCCAAGATATTATGTAACAGTGAACAGTTTAAATATTTTTATATAAGATATTTAATCAGTCAGATTGTGTTATTTAACAACAATTGTCTGTTGTTAGTCATATGATTGTATAATTCAGTTTTTAAAATGTTAATCAGTATGTTATGCCCCAGTGAATTTAGTCAAAAATCATAATAATTATATTAAAATGGTGTTTAAACACCTAGATTTACTTTCAAAAGAATGTTGCTAGTTTAATCCTCCTTTAATATTTTTGTATGAGCTTTAATGTACCATATATAACATGGTTTTGACACATCATTTTAACACATCAACATCTATTCATTAGTGTTAACAGACAAAAGCTACAGTTATTAGCTTTTGTTTTTATGTGACATAGCAGGTTTGCTATGTCACTGGATCAAGTCTACAAAAAAAGGCATGATTAATTGGCTCAGGACTTTAAGCCCTGGCTCTCTTATCACTTACCAGTTTATTATTTTAAATATACTATTCATATGCATTTGTTTCAGACATGCATTCTGTATTTTTACTGGAAAGTCATATCTGGGGCTTCTTATTTGAAGTCTCCAATTTACACCAGTTTATCTTTTCATAAAAATTTACACACTCATTCTTATGCCTTTTTTTCTAGCCAGAGAAATGACAAGAGGAAAATTCCTTAACATCTTGGAGAGACCCAAAAAATAAAGGAGGGGGGCTTGTTGCTGACCTCTTGATGGATACTGGAACCAAAAAATGATGCTTGACCTGCCACATCAAAACATTACATATGTAGAGCCATATGAAGAGTGATTAAAAAAACAAGGTTATATACATTTAATGTGTTTAAAATATTTTAATTATGCAAATGCATGTAGTTTTACATACTGCTTCTTTCAGCTCTTAAATTTATTTACTAACACACTTATAAGTTACATTTATTCTAACAGACTTTGTTAGCAATTTTGAGTCTATTTTTAGTAAGCCAGATAGACATTTACTGTGGTATTTTGAAATAGCAAGACATTTAGTTTGAGTGTGTGCACAATCTTTCTATATATAACTTGAATAAAGCAAGGTCAGTTTTTGTGGCGCAGTCAAAACATTTTAATTAGGGCAATAACTTCATGCCTAGACTATCTCTATTATCATCCCTGTTTAAGGCTGCACATGTAAGAAGCTTTGACACTTCCACACCAGTGCAAGCCTGTTTCACTTGTTTAAAGAGAATTGGAGGTTTTGAGGCCTCCGAGACAAAACATTGAGTAAAAATAATATTGCTTATTGTAATCTCTGTTAATAAGAGTTGACATAATTACTAGGGCCATTTCTTCTCTAATTAGCACACTTCCAGGGACATAGGACCAATTGGTCTTGGAGAAAAGGAAATCGGACAAGCATACTAAATGGGAAACAAAGACAACTGGCTAGTATAATTGGATAAGACAATGACCAGGCTGGAAATGTTGAACAGGCTTCAGCCATGGTTGGTAAGCTTTTGGCATGCACCTATCAATTAGGTCCCCAATATGTCTTCC